>JAOEHY010038461.1:0-15915 GCA_025447955.1 Psilopsiagon aurifrons
TTGGAAGCTCTTTATTCAGGTTTCTGCAGCATGTTCTATGCCTGCATGGAATTGACAGACAACAGTCAGCCATGTGTAAGGCAAGGGAAATCTTACTGGTTTTGTTACACTGTTTTGGTTTTACAAGCCCTGAAGCAGAATCAAGGCTACCACATTCCACTTGGTTGTGCCAGAAACCAAGAAGAGTAATTTCCTCACATCTTTTTTGTCTTTTTTTTGTCTTGCAAGTTTTAGTACTCTTAAGGGAAAATAACGCTGCAGAATTCCTGGCTATCAGAAGAAAGCATTTACAGACTGTATCTTAGATACTACATAACCTCATTTGTCAGCAAGCTTCCTTAGATCACAGAGTTCCTGACTCACACAGTCATCCCAGACAAGTGGGAGTTAAAAGTACCATTTATAATCCAAAGATGTAGTAGGAAAATACTGATCTACCAGACTGAGGTTGGGGCTCAAGTAATGATGATTACAGATGGATAACCTGATATTTTGGGCTTCCATGAGAAAAAAGTCCACCTAGACCTTTTTGAATCTGCTTGGGAAAATCTGAGAGACTTGGCCCTTGTTAGCATTTTAGTGGTGTCAGAAGTTGCATGACAAAAAGCTGTATTCATTTCTGCATAGGACCATAGCTTCTCCGAACATATAGTTAATCACCTTCTCTAAAGCATGTATAAAGACATTTTGGGCAGCCTTATATAGGAATTTCCATGGAAGGATGGAGGGAGTTTAGGCATCTATAGCCCCAGACCATGTGATTTTCTTCTTTTGGATTGTGGGGGAAGAGGAGAAGCAGGGCATCAGAACCTCTGAGTACGTTCAGAAGGATTTTCCAGAGCAGATTTCTTAAAATGCCTTTGAAATGTGTACAGCCTTTTCTTGATGCCCCTGATTTTGGGAAGAAAGCAGCTATGGATGGTATGTGGTATGGATGCAAATATTCCAAAGTGATCCCTGAAAAACTGATGCTCATTTCACATGTGAATTGGACCTGCTTCTTTCTCTGCAGGTTTCTTGCCTCTATAGCATCCAAGAAGTTCTCAGTACCATGTCCAGCAATGGGACAGTCATCTGGCATATATCTTTTCCTCCCTGTCCTCCTTCCAAAAGCCAGGGTGTAATACAGTGGTTTGTATACGGTGTAAAACAGCAGAGGAATTATTACTTGCTTTTTAGTCTATTTTTCCAAGTTGCTTTTGTTGATCAGGAGGGGCAAGTCTGAGGAGCCTGTTGTGAGCTCTGGATAAAGTTTGCACTGGCACTGGAGCCCTGTGTGTGTCCCCAGGCCTCAGACTGGCATCCCAGAAGGTTATTTGTTTTCTGTACCTGTCCTTACTCTGATAGAATGGGGCTGTACTCTACGGTAGGAACTGTTCATGGAAATTCAGATGTGTCATGTGCTAGCTAGCATGTATCGAGGACAGAGAGGTGTCTTTGGCTTGTTGCTTTATTGGACCTCATCTTTCTTAAAAGAAATGTGACTCTTGGCTACATTAGTTTTCATCATGGAAACCTTTCGTTTTTGCTATAAGTATTCATCAGGTGGAAGAAGAATAATTTAAGAGTTATGAAACAGAGGTAAAAGGTTAAAGCTAGAATTAGAAGGTAGGCTTGTCATTAATAACAGTACAAGTGTTTTGACATCAAAATGTGCTTGACCTGAACCTGGCCTATGAGTGTCATCTGGGAAATCTGAGAAAGCTATTAATGTGAAACTTGGTAAATACATAAGGTTCGTCATTCCTCCTTCAGCTTTCTAGTGACAACACTGAAAAACACATGGAAGCTTTCTTCCATGACCCATTAATTTTCTTAAATCTGTATATTTTTTTGTCTCTTCAAACCATGTGTTTTCTAGGTAATGAATCTTGTACAGTATCCTAGTGAATTACAAAAATACTAGCAGGTCTAATTGTGGGTATTTTACAGCCACTTTGTAGAAGGTAAGGTAAGTGTGCTTCTGAAAAGATACACAGCTATATTTATAAAGTGGATAAAAATGATTGGCGTTTGTATGTTTTTCAGTGTAGAAGAGCGTAAAGTAAAATGTTAAGGAATTAATCTTGAAGCATGAATTTGAAAAAGCTTAACATTTAAAAGGTTGAACATCTCCAGGATGCAGCCACTTGTTTGAAAGTGAGACAAAGATGGATTTCTCTCTCCCTCTATGGAAAACACTGCATGTGCACTCCCAGGCAATTGTGTGATTAGAGGGTGTAATGCAGAAAAAACAGCGCATGCACACCTCAGCCATTTCTACATTTTTTTCTATCCTTCTCCTGTCTAAAGGATGCTCTTTTTACTTGTCTTGCATCCATTTTTGCTTGTTGAGTAGCTTCTTCTGTGTAAAGGCAGAAACTCTGGTAGCAGGGTTTTCTTACTTAAGACAGATTATTTATGTTATTTATGATTTACATGTTCTAGACAAAGGCAGTAAAGAGGTGCTACTTCTGAAAAGTGGTTGGATAACTGGATGTGTCATGTGGATGAAGAAGGAGGAAACTGTTTTTAGGACCAACAGTGTTTTGAGGAATTCTTAAAGTTGTAATGGGGCTTGGGCCTGGATCAGGTTTGATGGGTTATGTGTCAAATGTACTCAGCAGTACAGAAGGGCACTTCTGTGACACTGAAGTTACAGCCTTGTACTTTTTTCATAGTGGAAGCCAGTCCTAAACTACGTTGTCATCTTCAACCACAGAGCTGCTTCTTCGCATCAGAAGATGTCTTCCTGTCGTGTTTCTTTCAGTCTGCAGCAGTGCTTTTCTTCAGTGTATCTCCACTGCCACAAAATTTATTGTTGAAAGACCTGGATCCTAAGCTTTTAAGGAGCCTAACATGTACCTTGAGTGCCTCTGTTTTCACAAATGTCTTTAAATATCTTTTAAAATGTAAATGTAACAGAATGCAAAGTCTCACTTTGTGCTTCACTGGGTTTGTGCACACTGCATATAGCAAATCCATCAATGTCAGGTAAGCTTCCACTGTTCCCAAAAGCCTACAAATGTAATAGCTGTTACTCATTAAACTGAGCATTCATATATATTCTGTAAACTGTGAATATTTTTTTTTCATCCCTTACCAAGAAAAGATTCTAAATGCATCAATTATTAACCCTGTAAATCTAGACAAAAAATCAAGGTTACGAACTTGCTTTTTTGACCTCTCAGTGTGTTCAAGTTCTTGCATGTTGTACGTGCAAGGCAATATTGCGCTGGTGTAATACTTACAAAGCAAAATTAGCTCAAGGATTTTTACTTTATGAACTCAGCACGGTCTGTAATTCTGTGAATGACCCTGGTGAAATATGCACGATACACATGTGCTGTAAATTGTTTTTTCTTCAATACAGGAAAGAATACAAAGCTTCTAACGTTGACTGATGTGTTTCCAGATTGCACAAAATATGTATTTAGAATTGTGTTTTGGCAGTGTTGCACAACATTATTGAGTTAATTTCCTGGTTTTGTGATCTTCTCAGTTTGCAAATGACCTTCATTAGCAATCACGCTTCTAAGATTTCGAATAAAAATGTTTGTTCTCAGATTCTGAACAGCAAATGTCCGTTATACCAATACTATTGCAGTGCATACGAAAATCATTATGATAACTTTCTCATTCTTGAACAGCCTCTGGAAATGAGAAATAAAAATTTTTCTGGCTGACAATGTAATTAGTAGCCATATACATTCTGCATGAATTGTGATTAAGTATAGTTTTCATCATCCATGTTTTTAAATAGCTGAAAGCGTTCTGCTAACCCTTAAAATATAAAAGCAACTGTAAACTGCTCTAAAGAGGCAATATAAAATATTGTTTAATGAATAAAGAAACTTACAGCTCTTTTAAAAAGCTTAATTTTTGGAGGCACAGTGGCGCATAGAAGAAAATTGCATTTATTTAAAGCACTTTTAAATAGATAATTTTATTAAGATCTACAAGTATAATTGGACTAAATGAGTATTTGCCTACTCTCCAAGAAAAAAAAGAAGTATTGAAAAAGTCTAGGAGTATACAAAGTTTACAGTAAGGGGTTTGCTTTAACCTGTGTCATGCCAGCACTTAATTATTGTAAATGGAAATTGCGAAGGGATTTAGTTGTCTATATTGAATTTTGGCAGGAATTACTCAAATGTGCAGTTCTTGGTGGTGGTGGGAGAAGCTTAAAAATGCAGCTTCCCCAGCATTGTCCTGGGGTGATCACTCCAGTACTGGTGATGACTGAGTAGTGAGTGCAGCTCTGTTGCACCATGGTGCTGGGTTGTCACTCCACATCTCCAATTCAAAGATTCTCTTGGTCTAGCAGGAAATACATTTTATTTTCTCCTCCTCATTTCTGAACAGCGATTCCCTGGAGGCTGCCCAGCCTACTGCTTTTGCGGCATCCTCGTCAAGGAACATGCCTGCCCACCAAGAAAACATGGACACGAGATCTGCTCCTGCCAGCACTGCATCTGCTGCCGGACTCAAGCCAACAGGACCCCCAGGTGCTGCCAAGTACTCGGGCTGGCAGCCTGCAAGCCAAGCAGGTAAATGTCAGGGAGGCTTTTTCTTGTTCACTTAAAGAGCCTTGGATAGCTCAGGAAAACATACTTCACCTTGGGTGTAAAAGGAACAGCCTTCAAATGGCTGTTTGTGTGTTTTGAGTGCAGGCCAGTTTGTTTAGGAGAGAGGAGAAAAAAGCCAAATTTAGCAGTTTTAGTAAACCACTAGCCCTTTGTAAGTTACCTCATAGATGTAATTGTTTTCACAAACGAGCAAAATCAGATGTTCCTGACCTCTATTAAAAGCATACATGCCAGTCAAATATATATATATGTATGTACACAGACCCCTCAGTTTCAACTTGACACTTCCCATGTGGCCTTAAATTTCATGCTGTTTCAGGGGTGGGAATATCAACAGACAAGTGTTTTCTTAGTGATCTTTTATGAAGTTAATTACAAAAATCAAATCAAAACAAAAAAAAACCCACTCAAACCAGAACTAAAGCATTAGAGTGGTTATGTATCTGATATCTGTAGGGTTTATTTGAGAAGAGTGCCAAAGTATTGCATAGGTTTGTGATATGGAGATTTGTTTAAAGGTGAGTTCTTGCAAGGACAATGTACATAGCTACGGGCTTTGAATGTAGCTTGGTGATTCTTGTCCCTTTAAACCCACATCAAAGTGTCTTATGCCTGGCAAGCATGCCTTTTCCGTCATGAATTTCAAAGGATCTGGGAAATCTGTATTGCTAATTAAGTTTTAATTGTCATTCTTGTAAGAATGAGATTAATATCCTTGATACTCTTTCTGACTTTTTTTAGTTATACTACTAAGGGGTTTCTGTCTTTAAAAGTGTATTTTAAAAGTATATCCAGTCCAGAAAAGAAACTGCAGAGGCCCTAGCTTAAAAATAAATATAAAACGTATGGTGTTAATGCTGTGTGTTCTGTAATGGCTTTGGCACATCTGGCTCAATTACTGTTGTGCTTGGTAACAAATATATGTATTTTATTTGAACATGCAGTTCTGCTACCAAGCCTCAAGATGGCAATACACTGTCATTTCTAATACTGCCCTGTCAAATAGCGAGTATATCCGTAAGGTCAAAGTTAAGATATATTTAAATTTAGATCGGTTTAATTCTAGTGTTGTTTTTCTTCTTTGAGTTAGCTGTCAATAGAGGAAAACCTCAACTTTTTGTAAGTTACGTTTTTCGTAGTATGTGCACTTAAGGCAAATGTTTGTGGAAATATGATAATCTTGCATTTTTGTAAGTGACTGAGTGTGCTTCATGTTTTCCATAATCCTCTGATTTACCAAGTGAAAATTTTATTTCACTTGCACAGAAATCATCTGTCAGCTTGGGGTTTTGGTAGTGCTACAGCCATTTTCAGTATGTTTGGAGGTGTTTCATTGTTAAAACTTACTAGCATGCCACAGTATTAACTCAAGTCTAATGTTTGAAATAGACTTTTTAAGTGAAGGAGAAAGATTTAGAAGGATTAATTAAATTGCAGTTGATTCCATACTTCTCCGAAAATCTGTGCCCATGCACTTGGGGAATGCTAAAATCTCTTCACAAAGAGGTACTAAGTGGGTAGATGAGGGAGGAAGTCAGCCAGAGAATTCTGGGGCTTATGTTCCAGAACACCTTACCAAAAAACTGAGGAAATTTATACTCATGGAAAAGCAAGTGGAAGGCAAAGGTCATGAGGATGTCAGCTCTGCACTACCTTGCTGTAGGGTCCTGAGATACACTGCTTGACTTCCAAAGGAGCAAAGTCGTTACCTCCTCCAAAAATGTTGGGAGAGCCAGAAATAAAAACTAGGAGAAGGAGGCATTGAAAACTCCAAGTTTCTTAAAATAGGAAAGAACACGGAGGAAAACACAGCAGTGAGGAGTATGGCAGCACCCAGGTATTAACAGCGGCAGGAGAAGATAGGATGTCACAAATGCTGGAGGAGCTCTGTTAGCATTTGCATCTCAGGAGTGTGAGGAGTCATGCACTGCCCCAGGAAGCTGGTCCCCGATGAGGAGCTGCTTGCTGAAACAGTGAGGAAGAGCAGGCTGCTTGGAGATATCAAAATAATCTTGGGTTTTGTTCATCTTCTACATTATCTGACTTCATCAGTCTGAAGGCACCTTCATCTTACAGCAGAGTCTGCAAATGAGTAAAGAAATGACGTACCCAGTGTGCCTGTTAGCCTGATTTCTGAGTTGAAAGGAAATGTTTTGTGATTTGATTAAAATTCCAACAGTTGCCAAGGTGCCAGAGGCTTGTCCAGAGGTTATCTGACAGGTTTCACTTCAGGTCTGCCTTGTAAACCTGCCCTAAGCTCACCTCAGGTTTAATCTGCCATGCATTACCCATGTCATTCAAGATAGGAGAGACCTGAGCATGGTTACAGCAGAGATGGACTCAGCATCTATTTCTCAGGCCTATATTTTACAAAAATAAAAACATTTGGTGTACCTGAGTTTAATCAGAATGGCTGAACCCAGCACTCTGACAGGTAAAACTGTTGCAATAATTGAATGTTTTGATAAAATCAGTCAGACGTTGAAGAAAAAGAAAGACTAGAACTGTTTCTGCTGTTTATTTGCAGTCTGTGAGCATAACGTTTTCTTTAAAGTGAAATTGCCAATGCTTCACAAGCCAAACAAAATTTGGCTTCGTAGGTCTTAGGCCTGAGAAAACTTTAAACAAACCAACCCCCCAAGATTTCATAGTTGCAGTCTAGCTTAGGGAATACTTAGAAAGAAAACATAATCTCATGTAAATGTGTTTATCAGCATGCTATTAATAGCATGCTTATTTGTAGTGCAGTTTTGTAGCTCTAATAGCTCTCACCCTTCTAATGAATACTGTATGTAACACCAAGTTGTTTCCATAGCAAAGCAGGCGTGTCACAGGATTTTGTTTGTGTCTGGGGAAGTTGTAATCGGCTGTTTGATGGCGTGGCATGAATATTACCAGTGATTTTTATTTATTAAGATGTCTAACTACACAGATAAGTCATTTGGTCAGACAGCATCTCTTCATTTATTGACTGGAATCTCCCTTTCTTGTATAGGCCACCAGAGAATACCCTTACGGTTGATTTCTTTCTTTTCTTTCTTTCTTTCTTTCTTTCTTTTTTTTTTTTTTTTTTTTTTAGTTAAAAGTAGCATGGTTTTGATTTTGGGGGGTTTTGGTTGGGTTTTTGAGATTGTTCAGAGATGTGCCTAAAGGTGTCAGAGGGTTTCTGTTAGAACTGAACATCTCTATTTCATGACCTTGCAAGGAAATGGTGTAGGGGAAAAAGATGGTCTGAAATAAAGAGCTGAGAGAGTGAGCCTGGAGGTTCTTCAAGTTCTGGGTTTCTCTGTAGAGAAGTCAGTTGTGATCCAAGAGATCTGGCAGTGATGGTGCCCTTAGAGCTGAAGTATCCTCATCTGCTGCTGCACTTGTGGGCTACCCACAGATACACTACACGAGTCACCCACTGTGAAGGTAACAGAGGTTTTATTCTCCTTTGGAATAGGATTCCTGAGTGGTTTGGCAGAGAAAATGGCGATTGACTGCCTTTTGCTTTCTTTTAAGGCATGGGTAAGAAGGTGGATAAGCAGGATAGAAGCTTGGCTTGTCAAACAAATGGATGAAAAAAGTCTCATCTTTGGCACATAGGATGCAGGAGGAGTTGCAGATAGGGAGCAGGTGAGGGGTGCAACCCATGCAGCAGTGCCATCTGCCTGGGGAGCAGTTTACAGATGATGCATTTGCTATCAGCCTCTCGTCTGTGTTGTTGATTTTTTCAACTGTTGAAGTCTCCTTGTGGCTGTTACTGGATGTTAAATGTACAGGCTAGAATTTATAACAGTTCTCACTTCATTTCTGTTGAGCCTTGATGCTCTGTTCACCCACCAAAGGGAAAAGCTTTTTACCAGATTATATCCAATTTAAAAAAACCTACTCAGAACATCCTAGCTACGTCACAGCGAGTTATTCTACTACTTGATAGCTATTGCTCTCTGCTTATGTGGCATAACTCACCCCCAAGGAGACCCCCAAAGCATTTTCCAGTCCTGGTACAATGTGCAAGCACATGATGAACGCACAGGAATGGTGTTCACCCACCACTGCTATGCAGTCACTTCTTGGGTGAAACGTAACAGCTGCTTGTCACCACACTGTAATACTCCATGGCATCTTGAAAGGAAGTGAATAGCACCATGGCAAATTGAAACTGCTGGGATAATTTAAGAAAGTATAATTACGCAGTAAATGCAGTTACACAAACTGGAGTTTGGCCAGGAGGCGAACTGTTCTTGCAAAAAGCGCAGCAGGATCTGCAGTGGGCAGAAGTGGTCAGGACTTCCAGTGTTGCGTTTCTCACACAAAAATGCTCCCCCTTTGTGGCATTTTCAGAAGGCTGTTGTTGGCAGGGGAGCTGCTGGTGCAGTGGGACCAGAGAGAATGTGTACCAGGCACGACACTGCAGAGAGCTCCATGCAGGAGCTCAGCAGGCAGCATCCTGCTTCACTCTTGGGAGTCTGTTTGGATCATGGCTGTCTCGTGGTGAACTGGTGCAGCTGGTGACCAGAAAAGCTGGGTTGCTCCTTGGAGAGGAGGGCTTATTGTAATTGATGACCTTTGGTCCCCCTAGGGGTAGCCAGCTGAGTTACAAAGATGGGATTGGGAGGGTTTGTGTTAGAAGCATCTGAAACTTGCAGTTTTAAGTGAACAGTTACTTGTACATGCCAGTTTCCATATTCCCAGGGTTTCTCTCAGCCTGATACCACTGGGATATATAAGCCCCTTCCAGTAGAGCTGCTCGAGAATGTCAGCATATTCTGCAATACCCACAACTGTCAGTTGCCTAATCCCGAGCCAGCACATGTGTTAAGCACATGCTTCCTTCAGCAGAGGGAACACTTTTGGGAGCTGACTGTAAGCATAGAAAAATTCTGCTCTTTCCTTGCAGTTGTTTTCATGTGTTTCGTATATTTGCATTTGCCATCTCTGCAGTTATCCTTAGCATGCTGCTTTGCTGGATTGTTTTTTTTTTCTGTGTTCCATTTCCTTGATAATCTTAGTAGTTTAAAAGCAGAAGAAAACATAAGCATCCTCCTAGGTGTGATTTGACATCTTCTCCTACATATACTGACAGTTTGGTTCTTCATCTCCTTCCTTGCCACTTATTCTGTAAAGGTTTGCTAAGGAAAATGGGGTAAAACTCCAGAATGCATCAGGTGGGGGAGGTTGACCATCTGATCAAACAGTATGAAGCTGGGGAGAGGGAGGAAGGCACCGAGATTTATTGTGTTATCACAAGATATTGTTCCTCCAGTAAGGCTTTGCTGGAAGTCGTAGAATCATTGAAGTTAGGGTTGGAAAGGACCTTAAGATCATCTAGTTCCAACCCCCCTGCCATGGGCAGGGACACCTCCCACTAAACCATATCACCCAAGGCTATGTCCAACCTGGCCTTGAACACCACCAGGGATTCAAAAAGTCTGTAAAGGATGGACTGCAGCACTTTCTGTCCTGGTCACCTTTGATTTTCTGAGTTTCATTTTTAATTACCCCAGCCCCTATCTCAGTTCTGTTGACCTTACAGGCCACCCTGACTGGGTATGTTAAGTTGATAGCTCATCAGTCTTGGAAATACTTTTGCATGGAAAAGGCAACTGAATTATTGTATCAGCATCACCTTATTCATAACCTCCTCCAATTTTCTTTCATAGTGTACTCTCATCCTGTTTTTTTCTTTGTAGAACAGGAAATTAAAGGCAGGGCGAATGATTGCAGGGGTTTAGGGAACTATGTGCCCATTGAGGACAATGGTCTGATCTTGGGAAGAAACTGGAGTAACAAGTTGTTAGGGCAAATACTTATATCTACTTATACTGCTAGACACAGTCTCAAAATATGAACAGATCCAGTACTTTTAGTTGAAAAGATTGTTAAAGATTGCTCCTTCCATGATGCAGTCACCATTCCTAGAAACAGAAAGCCTTGTCCATAAATGAGGTATGATTGACAGGTCAAAGTGCACAAGCTTCCTGGTCCTGCTGTATGAACTGTTATTCTTATTAATTTTTCATCTAATCTAAGTGATTATATCATTATGTGACAGCAAACCACAAGAATTTATTCTTATAAGTTATGTGAAGTCACTTAGCCAAGCAAAACCCATTGTAAAACCAGAGTAATTTATAAATGTCAACCTTAATTTGATGGTAGTATGAAACTGTAACTACTGCAGACATGGTGAAAAAATGATTATGTGTCTGAAACTTGAATGTTTATATGCAAGAAGTAAATAGTAATGATGCAAAAAAATGGACCACCCACTTGTTAGAAGCTGAATGACCTGGTGTACCTCACTACAGGATTTGCTGAACAGAAACTCAACTTTCTGTTACAAATAAGACCTTTGACAATTTCCATGTGATTTGATGTTGCTGAATTCATATGCTGTTGCACCAAGCTGTGTACTTAAACTAATTGCGTATATAAATCAGATACATGCATATTCCTTTCTCTAGTTATTTTACCAGAGGTGAAGAGATTGTTTCTCTCTGTAATTATTTCACACCCATTGAGTGGGAACATTCACTAACTTTCAAAATTAGATGCTCATCACCTTTGATTTGTTATAAAGCAACTAGCCCATTGTTATGGGCTGACTTGCCAGATCAGTTCCCCTCCATTCGTTAGTGCTAGCTCAGAGCAGTGATGTGTCCTGTTCAGATGTACTGGTGTAAGACATCTGAGAATTATGCTTAATATTTGTTCAACAAATGACAAGTCAATATTCCTCTGGTAAATGCTTTCTTATCAGTATTCAATGTTCAACATCAGCTCCATGAAACAGGCAGAAAATCTGGGTATGAACAAGACCAGGCAGTCCTGCTCTCTGCAGGCATAGTGAAGCTGTCACAGTCAGAACAGAAGCTTAAAAGCAAGGGAGGCAAAATGTTACCTGCAGAATGCTACCAAATGGGTTTTTAAATCCTCACTCCAGAGAAATGAAACACTATTGTACAGATCTTCATTTTCTCTTCCTCCTCAAGGCACGTTTTCTGTAATAGCAACTCCAGTTGTGCCAAATTTGTGATGGTATGTGATATAACAAATCACATGGAGGCAGGCTGAGAGAGCCAAACCCACCATACTCATTTTAATTAAGTTGCTTTACAGCTAATTCAGCCGGAGCCTTTCCAGTTGAAAGGCTGATGGCTACACAGGAACTAGTCCCTTCAGTTGCAGGGGTTGTTGAAATTGGGTCCGGGTGGCACCTGTTGTGATTTTCCACGGGGCACATACCAGCCTTCGTCAGCATTTACAGACATGATAATGGCTTAATCCTTCCTGTTCTGCTTTTAATCAGTGGCAGGGGTTTAGCTCTGACTGTACTTCCAAAACTCCATAAGAAAGAAAAGGAAAACTGCTGAACACAGAGGTTTGGGGGGTGGGTAGGCGGATTTGTGGTTTTGGGGCTTTTTTTCCATCCCTCTTGCTTGTCCTGTAGCTTTCTCCATTGAACTTACGTGATTTCATATGGGCCTGGGAGTGGATGGGGTGTTACAAGCAGCTAATGTAACAAGCTGACAGCCGAGCTTTTCAGACACGTTGCTTCATCCGGCCATCTGTTTGGTTTGGAGGGAAGGAACAGGAAGATTTCTTATTCTACAGATATATTAAGAAAAGTCAGAAAATTGGATGTATGAAGCTTTATGTTTTCCATTTATAATACAGTAGTTTGATAGCAGTGTATAAATCACTGATTTAGAACACTTTAAAATGAAGTTCTGGCACTCCCACTGCTTAAAGTAGCATTGTTATTTATAGATATTACATGAAGTCTGATGTTATGTTTAAGTGAGCGTTAAACAGTTCAGGCTGTTGTATTGTTGCTACGCACCGGAGAACCTCTGTCAAAGTGACTTTGGCACTGCCACGTATCCGCCTTTCTCCCTTTGTCTTCCAAACCTTTCTCCAGTGTTTGCAGTTATCCATGTGCTCAGCGATGGAACAGCCTATTGTTAATTTCATGAGGGCAAAGTCACACTGGGATTTTTGAAAAAGAAAAAAAGGCAGTTCTTTACCTTGCCTAAAACTTTGTTAAATATTAAACTATCCATACCAAGGAGTTTAGTGAAAGCAAACACTGAGGGTTTGCTTAACTTAAACCTAATAAAGTAGAAAGTTAATAGTCAGGTACAGAATGTTTTCTGTTTTAGAAAAGCCAGCTATGACAATGTGCAAGAGCGAATCAACAGAGCTTTTGAAGGTTTAATTAAGGAGTGTGAAGGTGAAGTGAAGCCTGAAAACCTCTGTAATTTGCCCACTAAGCTCTTTTCATGACTTATGGAGAGCCCAGATGTCTTTGGCACTTAGGGTAGAATAGCTCCTGATAGGGTGTAAAATTCTTACAAATTATTTATTGTATTTAATTACCATAATTTGTAATTCTTCTGAGCACTCACAAAAGTTGCTGTGCTCTGTCCCATTTCAAACAACTAAGGTAGCTGCCCAGAAAACACGTGGTCATGAGATTGTGTCATAAGGTACCTGGAGAGGTTTCCTTGTCCTTCCCCATACTGCCATAATTTTCAATTAACAATGCGTGCAACCCCCAGACCATAGGTACCAAGTCACACACACCTCCCCCCCAGCACTCTTTGAGAACAGAGCTGCTGATGGGATCCAAAATCATATATGTAAAATGTAAAAAGCAAAGTATAAAACATAAACCACAGGAGAGCTCAGACTGATTGCCAAGAGTTGAGAGGTCTTTGCTTAGATTGAGTGTAATAACGTGTGCCTACCTTATTATTATTGGTATGCCCTGGTAAAAGCTTCTCACTGTGAGAAAAAGCACTTGCATAATTTTTCCAGGCCTCATATTTTTCTTTAAATCATGTGGTTGTGTTTCAGTCTGTTTCCAGGAGAATTGGGAGGAGAAAGGAGAGGAGGAGAATGTTGCCTTCCTCTCTGCTTGCAGAAAAAGCATCTTGTCCAGTACAGAAGTGTTAAATTTGCTGTTTAAGCCACAGTGATATTTGGGAAACATCACTGTTCACTCTAAACAAGAAAACAGACCTAATATATGAAATTCTATAGCTACACAAGATGGGTTATTGTTAGAAAAGAATACTGAAGATTCATACAGATTTTAAGTAGGGAACTACTAGTGGGGTTTTTAAAGAAAAAAAACACAAACAAGCTGACAAAACAAAAGCCCTAAATGCCATCACAAAGAAAAACTTCCTCGTGGGTTGCAGTGGAAGTAATGAACCTTTGGTAAAATCACTAGAGTGTTAAAGGCACGTTTGTGGTCTATGGAAAGACATACATGGGCAATAAAAGCTGTCCTCCGGCTGGTGTTCAGATGGGAATGAGGAAGATAAAAGACTGAGGCTAATCAACCAGGGAGAATGATCTATGGGGAAAAGAAGTCCAACAGAACAACTGCTGCAGGTTTACAGAGAAAGACATATAATAAATGTGGTGAAATAGCTGTTAGTGTACTTCACTGGTGTATTTTCTCTAATCAAAATATGGATCTAAAGGCAGTGGAAGCAAACTGACTCCTTTAAAATGAAAAGTCTGAACTGAAAGAAACTTGAGTCCACTTCAGAACAGGAATAGAGGGGAATAATACTGTGCAAGACCAGTAAGGTCTTCATGTGAATACCAATAAAGAGAAAAATACTCCTTGAGAGAAAAGGGGTGTATTTTGCTGTGAGGACAAATTGTGAGTATGGGCAGGGAGCTTCCTGGCTTGATGCTTGCCTCAGGACATGGAAGAAGAAAGTTAATAAAATTCTTTAAAATCTTGCTTTTCAAGGATTTTTGAGCAGAAAGCAACCTTTTCTGTCTCAGTTCACAGCTGCTATGATCGATTAGATACTGTTCCCATTATAGAATGATAGGGTCTCTTCTAATGATCTATGACTGGTTTCTTCTCCCAAGTAACAAGTGATAGGACAAAAGGTAATGGACTCAAGCTGCACCAGGGGAGGTTTAGATTGAATATTAGGAAAATTTCTTCATTGACAGGGTGGTCAGGTATTGGAACAGGCTGCCCAGGAAAGTGGTAGAATCACTGTTCCTGGAACTGTTCAGGCACCATGTAGATGAGGCCTTCAGTGACATGGTTTAGTGGTAGACTTGGCAGTCCTGGCATAATATTTGGGTTTGATAATCTTAGAGGTCTTGTCCAATCTAGTTGATTCTATGATTATGTTATTAAATGATAGTAGACCAAATGGTGACATAAATCTGCAAATTTAGCTCAAAAAGCTCTTTACAACTTAGCCTTTGTCTGGTGTCCAAAAATATTCTGACAAATATAGAAGTATCTGAAAGCTTAGGGCTTATTTGTTATTCCCCGTGTTCTGTTTGCATCATGCCTATGATCCCATGGGAGTCTTGCATCTGCTGATGATCTGGGCATTGAACTTAAGTTCGCCAATTCCAATGTAAGTGGAGGGGTCTTTTTGCCTTTAATGCTTCTCAATGCTAAAAGCCCAGCTTCTTCTCAGGCCACAGCTCTTGCTTAACACAGTACTAATTTGAGTGGTTTATATTATGGTTCACTTAAAAGAGTGTATTTGTTTTAACATAGGATCATTAGTAGACCAAAGTTATTCCCCAAACTGATGGACCAGCTCCTTCTTTCCTTTTTAGTGCTTTGAACAACTCAGAAGTGACTATCTATCTGAGTACTCTGTAGAGAAAGTTTATGTAGAAAATTATGCCCCTGGCCAGTAGTAACTTTAAAGTTGGGCAGTGCTGAGAAAAGCATCATTCATAAAAACAGCATTACTGCAAGCTGTAATGAAACCAAAGAAAAGGGAACAATTGTGATGTTTGTACTTGGTTTTGTGTGTGTGCTTACTTTAAGCAAGCAGAAGGGTTTTTTTTTTTAACTTCACAGTGCAAACGAGCTTACTGATGTGTCTGAATGGGCTTTGGGATTCAGCAGATAAACAGAAATTAGCGATATACTAGAAGCTGGACTGCAGTTTGATTTATGGCAAAAGCAGTCTTCAAACAGATTTGTTTTTAGTGTGGAATTTTGTCTTCTCATGAAATGGGACCTGAAAATTAGAAAGCCATATGTGATGACAGAGGAGGAAAGTGCAATTAATCAAAACCACTTTTGTTCAGATCTTCAAAGCCTTTCTGCCACCTTTTCCATTTTTATCTCTTCCTGCGTTTTCAGTTTGGCAGGAATTTATAGTCTAAAATGAACTATAGTAGCAGAGTAACTTGTTCAAGATCAAATGCTAACACATTCCTAAGTACTTTATTCTCAGGAATGCTGAATGTTTCTAGAATTGAGATATTTTTCTGAAGTTATTGCAAATTAATTAATTATAATTTAAATATAATAAATAGCCTTGCATTTTTTAAACAAAAAAAAACAAAC
>JAOEHY010038461.1:16015-39374 GCA_025447955.1 Psilopsiagon aurifrons
AATTAATTATAATTTAAATATAATAAATAGCATTGCATTTTTTAAACAAAAAAAAACAAACCCTAACACTCACAATAAAACAAAATAGAAACAACTAAAAAAACCCTCCACAAACAAAAGAGCACCTCCCCCCCAAGAAAACCCCAAAACAACACTAAGACTTCAACAGCCACCCCCCCTGATGAACTGGTATACTTTTTGCTACTTCAGATACTGAAAAAGATCCAAAAATGTCACTCTTGAAATTACCTGATATGAGAAAATTTGACAAACCAACTAGTTAGACAAAGAAAGTATCTGAGTATATTGCTGCTTCATACAGAGAAAGACTAAGCAAAGGTAGTATATTGAGCCCATATCAGTGGGTTAATACCAAGAGTAATTATAGAACCAAAGTATTGGTGTTAAAAAAAGATTTCTCTTCCAGCTGTGTTGCCTTAGCCTACAAATGTGCATAAGTCAAGGGGTGTTTTTTAACTAAAGTTCACTGTATTGTTTTGATTAAATTGTGTAGTGTGTGGCTATCTTACTTGTGTAAATAACCAAGGTTTGGCATTTCTATAGAATTTTCTGTGTATTTACTGTCACTTAAATTTATCTGCTTTGTGACTCAGTATGCCACTTCCGTTCAAGCAGAGAAGGCAGTGTTTCACCTTAAAGATTTTTCCAGCTTTCCTGTGGGGTGGAGGTTTATCAGCATTACATTAAGGGAGATAATGACAGTTTTTCATCTTTTCCCTGAAAGATGATATGAAAGATGAAAGAGGAAGACTACCACAAAGGTTAACAGCCTCACACAAACTAGGGTTTTTTTGCAAAGCTACTGAATGCTGAATACGTCCTGAATGCTCTTGTTTAGAAGAGCTGCAACAGAAGCATCATCCCGTGCTGTCCAGTATCTCCGGCATTGCATGAATTTCCACTCAGGTCTTAATTTTGCTTTTTCATTTACAGGGTTTAGTATGGCTGAACTAATGTCAGAACACAGAATAAACACAATTTCTCTTGCCTGTGGTTGCAAACAAAAGGTTATGGAAATGCAGGGGATTTTAGCATACTTGAAAAAGTTATTCCACAGGAATAACTGCTCGCAGAAAACCATGTTGCTGTGGCTTTTCTGTTACCAAGGTGCATATATCAATAGAGGAGAAAGAAAAGCAGAGGGCTGTTTCTTCATTACCCATGGCAACAGTATCATCTGTGCTTTTCATTTTTGTAAATGCATTTTTCATACTCCATAAAAGCTTATGACTATTCTACGACTCTAAAAACCTGAGCACAAATGGAAGCCTGTGGATGTATACATTTCTGAAAAGTCAGGTTTTTATTTGAGTCATAACTTTTATAAGAGGATGTGAACGTGGCCTTTGGCATGCTTCAGAATGGCAGTTTCTAGTGATCTAGACTGGTGTTTAGATTCACTTTAGAAATATGTTTTCCTTATACAGTACTGCATTTTAAGTTCGTGTACATGTTGTATTTAATGTGTACTTTTGTTTAATCTGTTAGTAATGACGTATGATCTATTGCACTTACTGTAAAATGTTTTGAGTAGGTATGTCATGTTCTCCTGTCTCTGTTCAAACATTGATTCTCTTGGCGTCAGCTTTTGTATCTAAAGCAAAATAATGCTTTCATGGGTTCTATATTCTTTTGCCTAATTTCTTCAGTATGTTAAAATTTGTCCACTCCTTCTATAAGTTAGCCAAAATCACTCTGTGTTATTTCACAGACATTCCATAAAGTAGGTTAGGACTTACTTGCTGAGGGAGGGGGGGAAATAAGTGCTTTTTAGTTTGTTCCTTTAAGTAGGAAGGTATACAGTGGACAAAGATGTTAAGCAAATGTTGATGGTTGCTTGTATTTCAAGATAGTTTGCTTGGTACTGAAAGATGGTCTTCTTTCCCCAGCTCCTGTCAGTGGATGGACATCAAATAGTGTTAAACCACCTGGAACGGCTGCCCCTAGTGAAAAACCTGCGACAGCACCTCAGCTAAATGAGCAAGACACGTTGGTTCAGAGGGCAGAGCATATTCCAGCAGGAAAGCGTACTCCTATGTGTGCGCACTGTAATCAAGTCATTAGGTTTGTATCTATGTGTTGGGTATACTCTTAGCTGGGTAAAAAACTGTCTGGGTGGCCATGCCCAAAGAGTGGTGATGAATTGAGTTAAATCCTGTTGATGGCTGGTCACAAGTGGTGGGCCCTAGGGCTCAGCAGTGGGGCCAGTTCTGTTCAATATCATCATAATCAATGATTTGGATGAGGGGATTGAGCGCACCATCATTAAGTTTGCAGACTACACCAAGTTGGGTGGGGATGTTGATCTACCTGAACGTAGAAAGGCTCTGCAGAAAGGTCTGGGCAGGATGGATTAATAAGCTAAGACCAACTGTATGAGACTCAACAATGCTCGGTTTTGGGTCCTGCACCTGGGTCACAACAACCCCATGTGACGCTACAGGCTATGTCATAGAATCATAGAATCATAGAATAGTTGGAGTTGGAAAGGACCTCAAGATCATCTAGTTACAACCCCCCTGCCATGGGCAGGGACACCTCACAATAAACCATATCACCCAAGGCTATGTCCAGCCTGGCCTTGAACCTGCAAGGGATGGAGCATTCACAACTTCCTTGGGCAACCCATTCCAGTGCCTCACCACCCTTATATTAAAGAATTTCTTCCTCATATCCAATCTAAACTTCCCCTGTTTAAATTTGAACCCATTACCCCCTGTCCTGTCACTGCAGTCCCTAATGAAGAGTCCCTCCCCAGCATCCCTATAAGCCCCCTTCATGTTTGCACTGCACAGGAGAGCCTGCACTGTGTTTCACCATGGTTAATGCAACTTGTTTGATTAGAAAACATGATTTTGAAAAAATGAGTAGCTGTATGAATTTCATTCAGTATAATAGGAAATAAGCCTTTCCACCACTGGTTTTTGCAGCCTTTTGAGCCCTGGCCTGGATTCTGCATTAACTCAAATTACTTGATCTCTAGTGGTCAGCTGAGTCCAGCGTGTTTATTTCCGTTAGATTCCTGTTCTGATAGTTCACTACCAGTGCAGTTAAAATTGTGTTAATGTTAGAGGATGCTTTACTAACCAATCTGTGATCTTTTGGAGGATTTTTTCCCCTACTTCCATTGTGTATGTCAAGGAAATAAAAAAATGTGGCCTGAATCTCCTTGAAGCAATAGAAAAAACTGTTCAAATTCCCAACATAGGTGCAGATTTTTTACTTCCCTGGAAAATGGAAGATTAATATCAAAAAGGTCCATACCTTTGGGATGAGATTGATCTGATTCATTGAACAGCTTGCCTCTATAACCATTCTATCTGCCTGCTATTCTGACCTTTTTGTTCCCTGGGCTTTGGATTTGTGTCTAGTAAATAATATGCAAGCAACCGTGCACTGTCTTTTTCGTTACTATCACTTCAGTTTAAAATTAAGCCCGAACAGAGTAAATACATTACGTGCTGAATCTTTCATGCAGGAAGCTTCACTGCCTTTTGCAGTGCCTTTGTGGTTCAGCAAGGTTTGCTGAAGCTCTGTGCTGCAGGGTCTCAAAGCACAGTCAGCAGATTGTTCTTGAGCAGCCAGCATTTCCTCTCAGCCCTTAAATCACTTACTGCTACTCTCTGCTTTTCCACCTTGATCACCATTAGAAATGAGTTTATCCGTCAGTAGGGTCGTGTACTGATCCGTGGAGCAGCTTTTGCTCTTTTGTGTATGCTTGAGGAGAACTACTTCATATAATCATAGAATACCTGACTGGAAGGAACCTCCAGGATTATCTGGTCCAGCCTTTCTTGACAAAGCCTGGCGCAGACTAGATGTCCCAGCACCCTGTCCAGCCAACTCTTAAACTTGTCCAAAGTCAGGGACTCTACCACCTCCTTGGGGAGATTATTCCAGTGGCTGATTGTTCTCATTGTGAAAAATTTCCCCTGGCATCCAACAAGAATCTCCTGGGGAGTAATTTGTACCCATTACCCCTCATCGCTTCCATAAGACTCTTTGTAAAAATGGACTCTCCATCTTCTTTTAGCCACCCTTTAAATATTGGAAGTATTAAGTACTGACAGTACTTAAGCCATTGTCACCTATTGTAAGTGATACCTCTTCATGAATAGTAACTGATACTCCTGTCTAACTTCTTTGTAATCTGCTGGTGGTGTTTAAATCGTTATATTTTTTCATATGTTAAATGCCATTTCAGTTATTAAAAGCAAGCATTATTGCATTTCAGGATGAGTTGACGTGCATTAATGTTAAACATGCCTTGTGTTCACAGCATACAGTGTATTTAGAATATTGCAATGGCATTTTGAATTCAAGTTTTAGCATAATTACAGTTCATGCCCTCAGGTAATGCTACCACTATGAAAAGGTGGGAGGAGGATCAAGCGACAGTGCATTGTACATCTGTTTCGAAGCCAAAGTGCGTTGTGGAGCTGGTTACTTTACACTCAGGCATAGAATAACCATGGTTGCTCAAGCCAAAACCATTTCTTAGCGACATCTTATAACTTTTTAATATATCTTTAATTATTCATGCAGTGATTGTATGAACATTCCAGTTTTTTCCAAAGCTTCAGTAAGTGAGCTTTTCTTTCCATGACTAAACCAATCAAAGCTGGAGGCAAACTAAATTTCTCATGATCTACTTGCTGTGATGGTCTGATAAACTTCTGACATTTCCTGATGAAGACTTCTGGTTCCCAGGCAGTCTTACTGAGTGCTGCAGTGCAGAGTTGGCTCTTCCTTTGAAGTCCAAATATGTTTTCCCTGAATCTCCACTCAGAGCGTACTTGTTGGCTTGTTTGTGAATGATGAGTTGGCCTTGTCATCTTTTTGTACAGCTTAATTGTTTTTAAAGGGAAAAAATACAAATGGTGCTTCCCTTCAGCATCTCCTATACAGAAATTATTATTCTGGCATTTTCAAGTGAGGAGAAAAAGAAACTTCCAGAGTGTAGACTGCTGTATGGTTAACTGTAAAGTGATTGGTCTACTTAGCAGATGTGAGGATTCTTTTGATCTCTCTACCACTAGATTTCAGTTCTGGCTTGCTATCATAATAAAAGCCACATGGGAAGTTAGATTATTGACCTACTAACGCATCATGACCATACTGATGAAGTTATATTTAGCTACAAGTGTAAAGATAGAGAAATTGTGATTATATTCCCTGTATGTTACTTACTTCTTCCTGTTGGCTCCTATATCATTTCTGCATGCAGAACACAGATGTTTTAGGTGGCTAATCCCAAATCAACAATTACAAACCTTATAGTTTGCTTCCTTCTGTGAGTTTGGTTCATGTGGCCTAGATGGTAATGCCAGAAATTTGTTCAGAAATGCTTAGTATGTCGAAGTAGCCTGGGATAGAATCTGATTCATAGCCAACTTTTGCCTCTTTGATCATCCCATATCTTTGGATGGAAGCAACGTGGGTTTTTAGCACCACCTTTAAAAAATATGTTCTAGTTGACAGAGGCATGGGGCAATTTTTATTGTTTTGGTTTGGTTTTAAATGGGGAAGGAAGGATGCAGCCATCTGCAGCCATCTTCCTAACATTTCATAGCCTAGCTACTTGCTGTTAGTTGCATAAGCATGAGTATGCATCCCTCTTACTCAAATCAGAGTTTTAAACGCCTTTTCAAACGAATACAGCAAATTAATACCTTTCATTACTGAAAGCTATCGTTTTGATCACAAAAATATGCAAAGATCGGGAACACCTCCAAGTTCTGGATATCACATTTTAGTGTATTTTATGTGGCGGGTGTTTATTTTTTTTCTTTCTTCCGTGTGCTTTGGGGCAGCTTTTAAGTCATTGGTGTCATTAAGCTGCAGCAATGGCTTGACATATTTAAAATACTGCCTGATTAAAAGCAAAGTTGTATTTAGTAAGCCTTCTTCTGGACACATGTGTGCAGGGAGCCAGCCCACTAATGGAACACCTTGGAGACATTGTGCAGGGCATGGCCACAGCTGCCTGGGGACTTTGGGAAGGAAACTCTCTAGATGTGCTCTCAGGCTGTTCCCCACCCATCTGGGTTCCTGTGTGCTGTCCTGAATGGCTAACCTCAACATGTCAGAGCTGTAAACTCTGGAGGGCTAAATGCAGCAGATGTTGTAAAAATTCCTTCCTCTTCTGTTGCTAGTGTACTTTCTTTCCATTGCAGAGCTAACCGAGCCTATTGTTTCAGTGCAGATGGCAAGAAACTCAATCCTACCTGGAGCAAGGAGAGCCTCTTCGGTGTCAGCCCTGTGTTAATGAATCTGTTAAATTAGCCTGTGCTGACACGGCGCACTGAGAGCACTTTGTTGTACATAAGGGCTTGTATTGTTTGATCAGTACATAACTGAAAGGGCATTGATGTAAAAAGGTGCTTGTAGAGCAGTGAGAGGGTATCAGGTTAGGTCAGTGTTTGCACTGCTCAGACATCCGCTGGGAGTGGGGGCCAAAGAGCTGTGCTCGACCCTGACTCCCTCCTTAAAGGGCTATGAGCTGCTCTCCAGGGGACTTTTTCACTGCCTTCTCTCCCATATCGAGGTGAATAGAAGAAACTGTTTCAGATTAAATATGTTCATCATCTCAGATGGTGTGCTAGTTGCCCGAAGTCTGTTTGAGTCCCTTATCTTTGGCTTCTCATCCTGCTGAAAATCCATAGCAGCTCCAGAAAAATTGTGGAAGAGAAACAAAAATAATTCCCCCCTACTCTCGATGAAGCTGCCCTCTGTCCTCTGCCCACTAGAGTCAATATAACCCTGGAAAGCAGACTTTGAGGGGATATTTTCTCCTCTATTATTGTTGTGTTGTTTACATGGAAATCTTATCTTACACAAAAATGTTCTTGTAGCTTACTTAATTTCCAAAGCGATGCTTAGCAGCAGCTTGGTGGTACTAGTACCTTACAGTTTTCCTGCAGTGAAGTATTCTATCAAAAAAGAAATGTGTTACTGAAAAGATATCACCTTTATTGGTCTTCAAAAATGGGAAATCTGGTGGGGGAGATAAACTTGAACCCCAAAGTTCACCTGAAACCTAAAATTGGAAAGGTTGAGTATTGGTGGGACCTTAGAGGCACCTCATTAAATATGTTCATTAAAGGAATTAGTATGCAAAATATGTTTTCAAATGAACACAGGTAGAGTGATATATGCCTGGGATTTATGCGTTACAAACTGAGAATTTTTTGTTGACCAAGAAAAAGACAGTTTATCTTGTCTGTTAACCTTGTTGCATTAGCCACAGAAATGCTATTAAAGCATCATTATTTTGTGTTTGCAAATAATAGAGAAGGCTCTGTATTTGGAAAATATGGTCCTATTTTATCTGTCTTCTGACAGAAAAGAAAAAAAAATAGACATCAATAACTGGGATGGGTTATCCTGTAACAAATTTGTTGGATAAGGACAGTGATTGAATTTTTGTCTCATGAGAAACTGATGTTATCAGCTCTTAATGGAGGCAAGTCTACATACATTTGTGTGCTTGATACAAATGCATGTGGAAAGACAGTTGATCATATCACTGTGTTAAATATCTCTTTGCAATAGATGGAAATAATTGGGAACACAAAAAACATCCTTCTTGTTCTCCTTTTCCCTACCAGCCACTTCAGCACTGTATTTAATGTAGTTTTAAAATAAGATTTCTGAAATGTAATGAAGTGAAGAAAAATCGTGTTTATTGTGGTCAGGGGTTTCTGGGAGATGGATCAATGGGATTAAGTACAGTCAATGCTTGATGCTTTCTCAGAGCCTATAGAAGGAAAGAGAGATGAAGTGGTTTATGTTTGTGAACTGCGTTGTGGTGGCACAGAGGTATCATAAGTTAAGTCTATTAACAGCTTTTGCAGGAGCCAACCCAGGGGCATTAGCTGACAAAAGCTCTTCTTTCTAATCAGAGGACCCTTCTTGGTGGCTTTGGGGAAGTCATGGCATCCAGAGGAGTTTAATTGCGCTCATTGCAAAACCTCCATGGCTTACATTGGATTTGTGGAAGAGAAAGGGATGCTTTATTGTGAGGTCTGCTACGAGAAGTTCTTTGCCCCTGAGTGTTCAAAGTGCCAGAGGAAGATTCTTGGGGTAAGTGACCAGCAAGAGAGCTGCTTCTCAGTGGAAACAATAACACCACAATGTTCATTGCTTCTCTGTAATGAAATTCCCCTTTATCTGACCCAGTTTGCATTCTTCCAAACATACTCTGCCATACCTTTTCAGTTCCCATCACACAGAGAATATGTTTTTGGCTCTTCCAGTCTTCTGCCTTTTCAGTCTCTTTGAGAAGCTGCAGTCTTCTCAGCTCTTCAGGTTCAACTCCTGTTTTTGTGAAGCTGTCCTGTAGCTGTTGTGATTTACTAGATTTTCTTGAGCAAAACTTAATTGGCAGCTTTTTACAGATATTGGGGGCAGGGTGTGTGTGTGTGTGTGTAATAAATAATGATCTTTAGCTGAACTGAGCACTGCAGGATTTGCTGGTTGGCTAGATGTGAAATACTGAACTATTCCCAGGGGTAATGTAGATAAAAAGACACGTTATCAACACCAATATTGCTCATTTGAGCCCGCCAGCTGATCATCCACTGCTGTACTGCAGACAGCGATGTGTCTGGACTCTTGTCCAGGGCTCTGCAGGGCTCTGACAGCACAATTCTCAAGTCATATTTGGCACTATTGCATCTTCCAGAACAACACAGAGAGATCATAATTTTTTACATGATGCTTTCTGTTAACTATTCACAGACTTGAGGAGACATCAGAGACTCTGCCTTTCTTATTTCAGGGGACTGTTGTGGGTGAGATCCCAATTAAAATGGAACAAATGAGGTGCTAAGTCTGTCCAGCTCTACACTGAATCTTCCAAAAAATGAAAGGTTTCTTATGACAAACGAGGGGATGTACCATAAATAAAGCACTTTGTGAAGTTTACCGTCAGCAGAAATTGCATGCACAGCCCATTTTCAAAGTAGCAGTAGGAAACAAAATATTCTTGAGACGAATCAAGTGTGGAGGCATGGTCACCACAGTCTAGTCATCACTTCAAAATAATGTGTTAATAACACGTTTTCTAATCCCCACAGGAAGTAATAAATGCTTTGAAACAAACTTGGCATGTTTCCTGCTTTGTGTGTGTGGCCTGTCACAACCCCATCCGCAATAATGTCTTCCACTTAGAAGATGGTGATCCCTACTGTGAGACGGGTAAGAAGCAGCACAACCCAAGTTTACTGCAGCTGTGTGGGGAAGGAGAGCTCAATGAGGTTGGAAAAGAATAACAATTCCTTTTTCTTAAGCTTCACTTCAGAAGCAGCACCTCAGAAAATTTGTGTAACTCTGATATGTCAATTCAAAGCGGCAACAAACACTGTAGACACTTCCAAGTTCGCAGGAGAAGATGGTGAGAATTTTTTCCCTGGCTTCAGCAGGAGCAGGCTTCTTGTCACTGGTTTTACTGGTTGTTCCTGTTAAGCCCTCAGCTGTTGGTATCAGTGATACAGCAAAGTGTTATTTTTGGGGTAACTTTCCAGTTGACTTTAAAATAATCTGGAATTTATGTAAATCTCCTTATTTACTAAACCAGCAAATGCCAGTGGAGTAATGTGTTTTATTCTGAATAGCTTTACTCACAGCTGGAGGGATTTCAAAGAGTAAACAGTCTGCCCAGGAAGTTTTTTGCAGGATCAGGGATAACATCTGTTGAACATAAACTTGGGATAAAAAACCCCAGGCTGTTGGGGGGAAAAATACAGTGATATGATTATCGCACTTGAAAGCATGATGAGCAATATTACATGACAGATGTGGCTTAGAAGTTCAGAGGGACTCTGGTTTGGTTTTTAGCACTTCCAGCTAATCGTATCTTTTTATTAATATGAAGTTTTTATTTATGTCGGTTTCCTCATTTGCTTAAAACTTTCCATGTTATCCTTCTGGGATTGGAATGAAAAAGGTAGTATTTGTAAAACAATTCCCACAAAATTGAAGAGAAAGAAAATTGTATCAAAATTGTCTATTTTCACACTGCATGATGTTTATATCTGTGTTAGAACCATCAGTCAAACCTTTTCTGGTTTTCCTGTAGTTTAACTAGAGGTGGAAGTGGATTGACCAGAAGATTTAGCATAACATCCTGGCAACCTGTTCAGAACTAAGGTTTCCTTCTGGATTGATCCCACAGTTGTTCACAGTGGGTGCCATGGAGAGTGCTAGGTATAGAAAGGATGAGGAAAGCAGACAAAATTTATCTAAAATTTATCTGTTAGAGTGGCTGTAATAAGGTGTTGGCAGATATGAAAGGATGCAGTAGGTTATTGCTAATTCAGTGACATGAGTAGGGTAATGTATTGCTTCTACTGAATTCATGGAGCAGCAGAGGAAACAGATACATGAGCAGCATCCTCCAGTGTGACAGCACGGTGAAATTTCATCCTGAAGCAATCTGAAGCCCTTAATCTTGCAACCATTTGATGATTCAAAAATAGTACTGGAGGAATCAATAACTCCCCTTTGGGTGGAAAGCTTGTGACCGAGATCATTCTGCTAATACTGAATTTTTGTTCTTGCGACCAAATGACCCATATGTTGTGCGGTGCATTGATTTGTGCTACTGTTACGACTTCCTTGCTCAAATGCACACTTTTTCTATACTGTGAGCACTTTTCTATACTGTGAGGAAACGGGGATAAAAATGTCAACAGTACTATGCTTCTCACAAAGTTTATTTCTGAGATAGAAAGTTGCTAGCACAAGCTAATGTAGATACATTCTGTGAGGTGTTATTGGCAGTGACACATTGTAATAGCCACAGCTTTCTAACTAGATGTTAATTTGAGATATATTTGTTCTACAAGGACTTTCAGTCTAGCTGGACTTAAGAGTCTATGACTGATTTTAAAGAAATAAGGAGTAAATGTCATTGCCAACTTTCTTTCCTAGTGCAAAGGAACGTTCTACTTTTAAAGCTGTTTGAAATTATAACAGCATTAGCTATTAGTATTAAGGGGGGTTTAATCTGCAAAATGTTCTGGGTTTGGATGTCAATGCTAAATTAAAAGTGCAGATATCTACAACTTTGAACTTTAAGTGCAGAGTTAGTAATCTAGTTTTGAAAATGCTGTGTGCGGGAAGCATTGATATGTGACTGTATGAGGAGTCTGCTTTGGAAGGCTTCTATGGTATCACAATTCAAGCATGCAAAGGAAAGCTGATGCCCTTCAGTCTGCCTTATCTATTGCCCTTTCTTCAGAAGAAAAGCCAATAAACTTATCAACACAAACCACAGCCAACTTACAAAGGGCTTTAACTACTGGCACCAGGAAAATATCACTCAGATTCTGTATGAACACAGATGCGAAGAGCTGAAACAGTATGGTTGTGAGACTGTGTCCTTCAGGGGGTTTGCACAGATGTGTCCTACCATTTCACATTTTTATCGTCTGTCTTCTGCTTAAACACTTGCAAATTCATCCCAGTAGCACAAATTAAGGAAGGCAATGAAGAAAGCTGTTTCTTGCCACTGGAAGCCATCCAGTTTTTCCAGAGCACTTGTGTTCCCCATTCCTCTGAGATGCCTCCTATGGTTATGCTATTTTGAGGTCATCATACAAAACCGTCTTACTGAACAAAAAGAGGACTTTTTTTCTTGGGCTTGACACATGATAAAGCCTCTTTTGGCTCTGCTGCAGTAGGCACTAGAGCTTCAGCACATCTGTATAATCTGGTAAAGAAACCAAATCTCCTTGTACCCTGATTGCCACTCCTTATAAGTTTCCTTGAAAACAATCCCTGGCATCTAATTTCCCTGTCAAAGGCAGACTGTTACTATTAAGGATGGAGTCCAAAGCTTCATTATGGTCCTGAAGTTCATCTTATGAAGACGTAATGGTGCATGACATTATGTATTTGCCATGGTAGCGTGCCAGTTCCAAATTTTTTCATGTTATAGCACTCATGCTGTTGTCTTCTGTGCAGCAAAACAACATTTCCTTCTTAGAATGGGGTGCTTGAGAGTTGAATTAAGTAGAAAAGACCAGAAAACTTGGGGTAAAATTTAGGTCTGCACTGGCAGACAGCAAAAGGCTGTGGTGACTTGCAGCCCCTGAGATGGCTTTATGCACAGGAAAGTGAGTGTCATGCACTGAGGCCATGGGCATGAATGTGGATGTCACTGCCTCCCACCCAACTTTATACATGCATTTTATCTTGCTAGTCTGCCCTGCTCTTTTTCAAGCTCTGCAGTCAGTGAGGAATATGAACAATTCAGTGCCCTTTGGTTTGGTCCCTGCTCCCTGAGATTGCTGGAGGAACTTTTCTCTGCTGGCTCCAGGGTACCTCCAGCATCACCAAGTCAGTCTTGTGCCTAAAAATGCGTGGTGCAAATACACTTCAGTGATGGCAGTCACTAAGAACCACCTTAACACCTTACTGATACTTTTTGTTAGAGGCCTCTGGTTTGGTTTTGGCTTTTTGTGTGGGGTTTTTGGTTGGTGGGTTAGGGTTTTTCAAAGCCATAGTAAACTCCTTTGACTAGAAAACTCTTCTGACTTCATCCACGTTGCTAGACTGTTTAGGACAGCAGCCTAATAATTGCATGATTGTGTGTGGTGTGTTCTGGGGTAAATATTGTGCCAGAAGGTAGGCAGGCTCTCATTACTTGCTGAGGAGGTCTGTCCTGTGAACAGCCAGGGTGTGCTTTCAAGGCAGAGCTGGAGAGAAAATAAGGAGCACACAGAGCCCACACAAGTGCTCTTGCATTTGTGTGGCACACAAATTTCTCTACCTCGAGTATGCTATTGATCTCAAGGAAATGAAACACCAGGAAGATGGAAGCATTGCTCACTTGAAAGAGTACAGAGGGGGCTGAGAACTGAATTAGCGAGGAAAGGAGGGCATCCTGGTCTCTCGATCTAGGAACTCTTTACTCAGGATACCCAGTATTTCAAAACTCAACTAGTTCTTCCACTGCCATTGGAAGAAAAGCACAATGGTTTCAAAGGGTCAGTCTTGTTTTTCTGCAGATGCTTCAGCTTTCAAATCTGTTTGTATTCGTTTGCAGATTACTATGCCCTCTTCGGTACTATGTGCCATGGCTGTGAATTCCCCATTGAAGCTGGAGACAGGTTTCTTGAAGCTCTGGGCCACACTTGGCATGACACTTGCTTTGTATGCTCAGTAAGTAAAACTAATGTCCGTTTTAGACAAACCCCTGGCAGCAGTACTTGTGCTAACCTGACCAATGTGGGAGTTAACAGCTATGGCCTCTTTCAGTCCTCTGAGTCCAAACAAAAAGCACTTTCCCAGTTATTTGGAAAGTGTGTTGCTATTGTGAGCCTTTGGCACAGGTCCAGAGGAGTTGGCCTGTGTTGCAGCCATGTGTCCTGGCATTTAACCCTTGATGTTAACCCTTCCTCATGGCAAGCCTTGAAGGCCATACAAGAACAGCCTGTGTTTTGATATGAAGACACTTTAGCCAAAGTATCACCTGTTAATATTGTATGAGTAAAAAAACCACCCTGAACCCCCAATCCTAATGATTGGTTTTCTCTTTAAATGCTGAACCTAATGCAGCTCCCAGTTAAGAACTTGCTGACTTAAAGAAAGAAAGGTTATGCTTACATCAACAGTTAGTATTACTTCAAAAAGAGTGTCCCTAAGAAAAATGTAATAATTCTTATTCTTTGAATATATTTGTGCACAGATGCCATGGTTTAGCATTCTGAATAATGTATGGTGCAATGCCTTCCTCTGAATTGGGTCATCTTTTATCTTTTTTTATCCCATTTCAGGTATGTAACGACAGTTTGGAGGGTCAGACTTTCTTCTCCAAGAAGGACAAGCCACTGTGCAAGAAACATGCTCACTCTATCAACATCTGATGCATGTAGCTCATCTTGTGTAACAAATGTACTGAGCAGAAAGAAAGGTTAAAAAGTCCATGTTCAGTAATTGGTTAAAATTATTTATATATGATTTTCTAGAATGGAAAAAAAATGTTAAAACTTGTGGAGGGGGTGGTACACAAATTTTTAAAATGTTTATCAATTATATGGGTTTCCTTCATAAAAAGATAGGAATCGGGGAATTGCATCCAAGCCAAATGATTTGAATGCCTTTACCTCTACATTTGGCACATTAGTGTATTGGTTTCATGATGTTATGACCACATTTATATCTGCTTCAGTATGAGAAGTGAAGCATCTATAAATACTGGTATTAGAAGTCTTGGATTTGCTGCTATTCAACAAATAAAAGGACATTGGCTTCAGCAGTTCAGATCACTTTACTGCGATGTTATTTGCAGTGTGTCTAGAATTGTTGCAGCTGACCTCCATTAAAAGGAATTCAAAGTAACATTGATATTACACAGAATATATAGTTCAGCTGATATTTTTATTTGATACTCATGTACACGATGAAGTCTCCTGCACAGTTACATGTACCTGTGCCTTTGCAGTTAAATCTCTGATGAATCTGCAAAGGACAGAGATTTTTACAAAGCAGTTACAGGGGGTGGTGTCTATGCTGGTGAACAAGAACAGTTTAGAAGATGCTACTTAGAATAAATCATAAATGGGGTACTCTTGCTTCTTCCTTAACTACCAGAATACTAGCCAAAATTCTGGTATTCTGGTGTACTACCAGAATGCTAGCCAAAAAACCCCTGCTAGTGGAGGTGTGTTTGACAGGATGCAAATGTCAGAGCAAATCTTAAAAATAAGGAAGCAGGGAGTTACACTCTTATGTTCACAGTTCAGATTTTGGATAGTTTGAAGTGCCTTGGAAAGGGGAAATTGCACTGAATCTGCAGGCAACAGGTTTATATCCAGAATGTGAGGCTGGTGTTCAATGAGGGAAACTGCTGAAGTGCAACTGAGGACATTGTTTTTCTCTCAGTACATTCTTTACCATATAGCTCATGAATATGTGTATTGGTGGTGTGCCAGGTAGTATACCGAAAACTTGCTTTCTTGCTCAGCTGTTACAATTTTTTTCATTAGTTTAGGTTCCGTTTGTCTCTCTTTCTTCACGTGTAGGGAATATATTGTTGACTATACTGAGTTAGGCAGCTCAGCATTTCTCAGTTCTTGCAAGCAAGTAGAGAGACAATGCTGTCATCATGGCTGCAAGCCAGGAGATGTAGCCATTTCTGTGGCTTGATATGGATTTTACCTCCATACAGAGAGTCAGTGCAAGACCTGTGCGCCAGCTAAGTCCCACTTAGGGACAGGGATGGTGTTGGAAAGGAATACATAGGGAAGAGGTGATGACCCTTGGCGTGGGGTGAATGTCACACCAGCAGAGTTGCACAACAGGGCAGGGGGCCCTCTCGGGGCCAGATCAGATTCCTGAAGGAAACTGAATTTACTTGCTATTTAATTCAACTGGGATATCGCAGCTGAATCATTAGTCTTTAGTGCTCTTTCCAGTAGACATTAAAAGTAACCATTTGCTGATTTTGTTGTTTGGGGGGTTGTTTTTTTGTTGTTGTTGTTTTTTTACTAATACAGAAGTCAGGTTTATGCATAAAACCATGCGGAAAATCACAAGAAATTGCCACGGTTGAGTAAAACGATTGTAACAAGGAACATCCTCAAAAGGGTGGGGGGGAGGGGGAGGAGCACTAAAATTCCTGTGCTAAAATATGAAAACGTATTTTGCTTTCTCATTAATTCAGTGAGACAGGTTCACATTGTGGGGCTGCTTCAGTTTATTTTCTGAAGTTGTTTTTCTTGAGTACTACCATGTGTCTCTCTAACTTCTGGTGGTATGGAAGAAATGGCATAAAGCTGTTTAAAATGTTTACACTCTTGCAGATGTGCTCTTTCAGGAGTTTGGCTGAAAATCAGAAGGGTAGAAGCAGGCTGGACAAGACTGGTAATATAAGAGCCAGGTTGCTTTTGAAATTAGGAGGAATGGGGAGAAATGAGACTTAGAGGGTAGGTTTCAGCGGAACTATGTTGCACATGCATGAGGAAAGAGAATGGGAATGCACAGAGTAAGGCGTTCACTTATTTCTGCAATAAAAACCTTTCTGGTTTAAAATAGGGTAGAAACTTCTCATTTTATTGTTGTCCTTAGGATCAAATTGAATTTTGTTTAGTTTCATAATTTTAATTGGAATTATACTTCTTAATCTGTAAACTCTAGGGATTGAAATTTTGTAGTCATGAATGAATTTGAAGACAAAAGCCTGGAAGGCTCCAATAGTACTGCTTCATTTAGCTGCTTTGCCTTTTAATTTCTGCTTTTATCTATTTGTTTAAAATTTAAAAGGAAGCATAGAGTTGCTGATACATAATAATATTTAATGGCTCTACCAAATTATATAAATCAACTAAAAGGAACATAATTTTTATTGTTATTTTAATAAGTGAGATTTTAGTAGAGCACTTTATAATAATGCCATATATCTCACTGAATATTTATTATCTGTTTTTTGTTTAGGACTATTTCATACTAGTGGTTTTGTTTTATTTGTAAGCCTGCATATTTACCTCTAGAATTTGCTGGTGTGTGAGTGTGTGTATGTGTTCATATATATCTCTCTATACATGCACACATATGCATGTATATTGGGAGAAATATGTATATATGCATGTACACGTGTATTTTACTGCAGAATTGACATAGCAACAAATCAGCACCCTTCTATCACCATTTGGGGATTTAGTGAGATTCCCAACTACTTTTCGTGCAACGCATATATAGCATTCATGTTTTGAGGGAATGTTAGAAAGTCAGGAAAGATATGTTAGTAACCTAACTACTGTAGTTTTTTGCATGCATTTTCAGTCAGTAATTATTTTTCTTCCAAAAAATTATTTTTTTTCCGCCTGTAAGAATTCTGGGTTTAACTCCATTTGAAGGTAGAAAGTCCTTATAAATTAATAATTGAATCATCACAACAGTTTCAGTATATTGTAGTTAAATAATTCAGAATTATATGTAAATATAAATGCTTAATATAACAATGCAATAAACTTGAAAGCAACACTGAGTCAAAATGTGGTTCAATGTGTGTTGGTCTCTTCAGTTGCGTGCCTGTTTCTTCATGGAGTGATTTGCCTCATCTAGCCATACAAGTGGCTTTGCAAACGAGTAAGAAGGGGAACTATGTGAATTCACAGATTACTTGTTTGAATTTAATTTTTTTTTCTCATTATTTTATGCCAAACCACCAGCTGTAAAGTCCTGGTGATTTCCTTGCTTGTGTTTAATAGTCTTCAGCATCAATTTTGGCTGTTCACATCTGCAAATTTAATTATAACTAAAACCCAAACAAACCCAACACAAATCTCCAAACTCTCTGTTCTCAGCTGTTTTGTGGTTTCTGGATGTTTTCTTTTCCTGAATCATAGGTAGTGAAGGAAAGTTATGATTGTACACATGAATAGGTATTATTTCAGTTGCTTGATCTTCAGATTTTGGGGATATAATGGAGGTTTGTTTCACAGTAAAGGACCTGGAGGTCTTCATGGGCACCAGGTTGACCATGAGCCAGTGATGTCCTCTTTGTGGCAAGAAAGACCACCAGCCTCCTGGCGTCCATTAGGTGGAGCATTATCAACAGTGTGAGGGAGGTAATAATCCTTTGCTCATCCTTGGTGAGATATATTTTGAATGCTGGGTCCAGTGCTGGTCTCACCAGTACAAGAGAGACGTGGACATATGGGAGTGATGAGCTAGGGCTTAGAGCATTTGTCATACATGGAGGAGCTGAGAGATGGTACTGTTTAGGCTGGAGAAGAGAAGGCTCAGGGGCCATCTCACATATGCGCACAAATACTTGGAGGACAGAGTAAAGAAGATGGAGCCAGAACTGGCAAAGTGGAACTTAGTGACAGGACAACTGTGAGGATGGTCAAACATTGGCACAGGTTGCTCATAGTTTCTGTCTTCGGCGATACTTGGTACCCCACTGGGCATGGCCTTTGGACTAGTCAAGGTCCCTTCATCTCCAAACAGACATTCCAACCTCAGTGAGTCCCCAATTCTCTTCCATTCCATCTTCCATTCTAAGATAGAATGGAAGATGGAAATATGATATTGAGCATTGTAGAATATGGAACAATGTAAAACTCACTATTAACCAATTACGGTTTATTTACTGTCGTTGCTTCATTCTACTGACCATCTTGGAATACTTTGCAATGCTGTTTGGAAGTGGTTAATATTTTCCTAAGTTGAGACTGTTCAAGGAAATACTGTCTACTCTGGCAAGCAATACTGTACCTAGCCTTGGCACACAGCAGTCTCTGCTTTCACCACGAGATACTAAACTGTCTACTGTAACATGGCGAATTATTTCATGATAATACCAGCCTGGTAAGACTCTCCTTAGCTGAGTATCTCTTAACTAGGCAAATGCACCTTTGTGTTCTACCTTTATTTACACAAGCAAAGGAAAACACTGCACACAGCTCTATAAAATTTAGAGGCAACTTTACAGAAAGCTTGCCTCCCCTTCAGTGTTTAGGCTATGAATGAGACAAATGCACGTCTATTTGCAAACGGTATATTAAACTCCAGAAGCCAAACTTTTAAAGGCATCAAGTCTGTATTTGACATTTTAATGGCAAAGGTTTGGTTTCTATCAATCACAACGTCATCTAACATTAAAATGCACTGACAAAAAAGAAAAAAAAAAGAGATCTGTCATTCATTCATTAAGATGCTGTAATCCAGTGTAAGATTTATAGGCTTAAAACTCAATGGTGTGTTTTCACTATAAATCCACTTTCACTGCTCAGCACAGAACAAGTCTCTCTGTCACTCAAAATGTTTGCTGGTCAAAATGCCCTGTATGAGATCTTCAAAGGGTTTCTCACAAAATTGCATATAAATCCTTTTACCAGTAAAGGCTTAATTTAGGTTCAAGTTTTACTTTCTCGGGACATTGGTTAATATCTTGTGCTCAGACAAGATCTTGGTTATATCAGAAACACATAGGGCCTAATTTATTATTAGCCGGCTGGTGTTAATTAGGGGGAATTACCAGAAATAGTTTGCTTGATGGAAATTTATTATGGGATCACACTTTACTGATGGCAAAATAGGAGTCACTGAAAGAGTGCAGCTCCTTCTCATAACCAACTAATTAATAAGGTGCCAAAATTCCTCTGAGAAGGGTTTGGTCCTAACTATGGGAACCTCACAGAGCAAGTGGCTCCTATGCAGTATTTAAAATTTAAAAGGGGAAAAGAGCGAGGAGGAAAAGCTGCCCAGCAGAAGTCTCAAAAGTGGTGTGGCTTTCTCTTGAATTTACGAAAGAAAATATTTAGCTGTGCTTCCAAGCTCATTAAAGAATTGCTTTTCCCAGACAGAAAAACAACAGCTAGTTTATAATCTCATTTGGCGTGCACAAACTTGGTTTTCAGTTTTACTTGTACATGCTGCACACTGCAGCTTGTAATTTTATGAATTGGGCTTATAATGAGCTTTTATATTGCTCTTTATTGCTTGCCTAAAGGTCTTTTTCATTATTGTTTGCCATGAAAGTTGAAGTTGGCATAGATAGGAAACATGCATCAGTGACCAAAAAACAGGGCAAAGTGGTCACATCTCTGATAAGCCCAAATCTAGCAGTCTCATGAAAGTTTGTCTTGGGTCAGAATAGCATGTTATAATAAGATGGAGTGCAAGCAAAAGTGTTTCTAAAGAAATTTAAAATAGCCATGCTAAAATTTATTATGGCTGATTTGGAAAAAGTATTTTCCATAAAATCTTATTTTTTCCCCCAAATATTTAGTAATCAAGCACTTTTGTATTTGCACTAGAAATATCTTAAACTTTTAAAAAATATCTAGTGTTTCAAGTATGATTTGAAAGCTTTCTGCTTATACTGAAATGAAGGATTGTGTCATTGTGCTCTAAGTAATATTCACACTTTCCATAGAAACACAGTTATTTCCTTTTAAGCACGCATGCCTTTGCTTTGCTTTTCCTTACTGCTGGGCAGTGCCATTGTTTGTTTTAAAGCATGTCAATACAAGATAATCCTGTCAGGTGTGTCCTCCCTTACTTCTCTTTGTGGTGCATCAATGAAATGTCAAATGTTCCTTTGGTAAGTAAAAACTTGCACTGACTTTTGGCATATTTTCCAAAGTGTCAAGTTTTCCCACCCAGAAGTTTCCACTGGAAAAATAACTCAAGATACTAGACCAAAGTGGTAATTATATCCCATATAAATTCTTTCTTTCCCTTGAACTCCATTAAGCAGAAGGGGAACATATGAAAAAAGTGTGGGGCCAAAATCATTGATAACCTAAGCAGACACAGCCTCACTGATTTCAACTCATTCCCCTTCAAATTAAACATGACAGGTATCAAAGCTGTATTTAATCTTCTGCTGACACTCACCCAATGACTGAGGTCAGAATAAAACTAAGTATCTGAGTGTCACAAATTTACTTGATGGAATGTTCTCATTGGGTAGATGGCGAAACAGGTGAGTAGCATCTCTGCCCAGAGACAGGAGCATCAATACAAGAAGTAAAAATCCTCCCAAACTCTATTTCATTTCTCAAATCTCAGATATTCAGTTCTCTGCATGAACAATGACAGGTTGGATATGCAATTGGAAATCTTTCCCTGATACTGATCTGCTTACTCAAGCACCTTGCTGATTCAATCAAATTTAATTGAATTATGATATGCTTCTACTCAAATGTAACATGAATTTTTTGATCCTGTGCTTGGATCAGTATTCTCTAAGAATTAAAAAGATGGTAAATTCATAAATAACTTGGCTCTGCATGAAAGATGAGCTATTGGCATTTTCACTAAGTGAAAAGTAGATTTTACTGACATCAGAATTATGTAAACCCTTTAAAGTGTCCATTAGGGGTGGATTGAGAATTACTCAGATGTCTCAAAAATTAATGGAATGTTTGTTTTTTAAACTTCACTTCCATTATTGAAAGTGTTGATCATGACATACAAAAGCAACCACCCTTTCCTGCCGCATGCAAAGAAATTATATTTTATAGGGAAGGATTTTATTTATATATATCTATATTTTAATATAGGGCCTGCTTTTCTTAGCATGTGCCCAGCATCTGCTTGTTGGAGGCAGGTGGGTATTATGAAATAGAGCAAATTAATATTTATAGCACCTAGGGCTCAATCTTGGACTTACACTTGGCTTTAATCAACCCCAGTGAAATTAATCTGCTGTGTGACTTTTTTTTCCCCATGTGGTACCCACTGACAAGCAATAAAGTATTGCTGTGAAATTCTCACCAGTGGTATGTGGAGAAGCAAATAGATTGAGCTTTCTCTGAAATAATTCAGTGTATATCAATGAAAATAAAATGATACTATAATAAGGCTGCAATTTTGTCTTTGAATCTTGCATATTCCTCATTTCTTTATATATTTTCCCAAGTATGAGGCTGATCAAGTGCTTTTCCCCCTGTTTTAATAGAACTCATGTCATAGTTGGCTAGAAGCTCCTGAAAAATCTGGAGAGATGTTAGGTTTTGGTGCTTGCCTTTATATTTATTCCAAGTAGATGTCTGTGATGGTGTCATGGTTTAACCCCAGCTGGCAAGTACCATGCAGGTCTTGGTGGAGATTAGCTTCTAGGGATGAGCTGGTGAAGCCTATGGTACATCCCCCCAAAAAATCAGCAATAGCCTATTATCTTGCTTTTAAAGTTTGTCTTTTACAAGGTTCTAGAGCTTTGGTATACTTTTCCTGATACCACAATCATTTTCTATGCACTTACGTCATCATAACAGGAGAATGCTGTATTATTCTGCTCAATCGCAATTAGCTGGCGAGGGTTGTGGTGCATTGTGGGAGCCCTGGATCACTAGCTAAACAATGTTCTGCGAAACTGAGAGTCTTAATTTGGAATGACACAATGGGTGCAAACAACTGAATGAAAATCAATATATGGGAGCTGTGGATTACCCCCACATCTGCAAACAGGCTCCAACTACTTTCCTTGAGTAGGTCCAGCTGCTACAGCAGTCTTGTCAGAAGCAGCCAGCCGGGCCAGAGATTCATGAGAGCACAGTCTGAAAAAGGGGGAAGATCTAGGGATGGCAAGGTAAAACAGCAAGCTGGAGACAAGGATGCTCTGAAGGGGAATGCAGACCTTGTAGCCTCATGGCAGGGGACTTTCTTCGCTTCCTATTCTACATTTATATTCATCATCAAACTGTGCTCATTTTTCTTCTTTTTTTCCTTGAGGTCAAATAGCTTGATAATCTTTATGGTGTACTTGGGAGCACAAAGAAATCCTTTTCTTTCATCAGATGATCCTGGGCTACCCAGAGGCTGTAGCGAGTGTTGTTTAACATTACCAGGGCCAGCTGCTGCTTCAAATTACACCGTCCCATCCTGTGCTGTCTGGAGACAGCAGCCCTATCTAAAATTCCCCCTGGACTTTGCTTCTCTGAACTTCTTCCACCTCCTGGCATAGCCACCTCTGCCAAAGTCCATGTAGAGATTCTGCAGAGCAGTTCTATGGGTCTGTGTGTGGGAAATGCACCTCGATCTGCTGCAGCCCTTGCATACTACCAGAATTTGTGGGGGAAGAAACAGACTGGAAAATCTCATCTAATCGTTAAAACTAAGCTTTTTACCCACTGCTGTGTGCAAAGTTGGAGCTGCTGTTTTCCACATGCTGTTTAAAATGCTGCATGAGGGAGCACTGAGAGTCTGTGCTAACCCATGCCCCAGTGCAAGGGGCATTCAGCTGCTCTGGGAGCTGACATTTCTGGTAGCTCTTTGCTTGGCTCTTGGCAAAACAAATCCATCACTCCTTCTGGTCCGTGGGTTGTGAACTACCTCAGTGCACAGATTTCATATCCTCCTCCATGTCAGCCAGAGATGAATACATGAGGATCCACAGTCTGATACCCTGCTGTTCCATTTTTGTCAGTGCTACCTTGTTTGGAGCTCCTGTCCATCTGGACCTCCCTACCTACGTACTACTAGGTACCAGCTACAATTTGACTGAGCAGTGTCTGGTCAATGAGGATGCTGGAGGAGTGAAATGCCTCGCCTCTCTCTCACAGTCCTGGGCATCTCCTGCTTTGGCCAGGCTGGTGCTCTGGACCATGGATGGAGGAAACCTTCAGGAGCTGCTCCTTTTCTTGCATTCAGGATTCTTTCTCTTGATGCCTGTCCAGCCCTAGTTGGCTCTCAGGAAGCGGGGTAGGAATGGCACCTCAAAGATCACATGGCATGAACCTGCAGCATGTTTTAATGCACAAAACATTTTTGGTGTTCTGGGGTAAAAGACAGCTGTTGTGGTTTAGGCCATAAATCAGCCATGCAGTTTGCTACATGGAGAATCGAAAGAATGCAACTCCCACAGGTTGAGATA
>JAOEHY010038461.1:39474-53045 GCA_025447955.1 Psilopsiagon aurifrons
AGTCCTTGGCCAGACCAAAATGTACTGAGCAGTAACTAAAACATTGGTGTTATCAGCGCTGTTCTCAGGCCACAAGTAAAAAACACAGTGCTGCACCAGCTACCAAGAAGGAGAAAAATGACTGCTGCTGCTGAACCCATGACAACAGCTTAGCCCAGAGGAATATATTTAGTGACCCAAGTGTTTAGCCATCAGTGTGTTCTCTTACTCTCAATGAACTTGGCAATGTGATTGTGTTAGATGAGCACAACATGCCCTATGGTAATGGCTGGTTTTGTTATTATGCATAGTTTGATGCTTCAAATACTAATTTTTTTAAAAAAAGGAGGGGGAAGGATAAATTTTGCTTTTAATTAATCAGCTTTTGGGGGCACTGTTCATCTCAGTCCCAGTATAATTGAAAATTAGGATCTGTATCTCATTCAAAATGTGCTGAGAGCAGTGGGGATCGTACCTTTAGGAGGTGCTCTCATTTCATTGAGTTGAACTGTACTGAATGAGAGTCGATTCCTATGGAAACCAGAGCACACAGCAGGGTAACTGGAGGTTTTAGCTGAAGAGAACTGAATTGGTGTTCCAGAGTTCAAGGATTCCAGGTGAGAGAAAATGAGAGACAAATAGAGAACTCACACCTATTTTGTTAATATAGGAAAATATAGAGAAAGTAAAGGATAGAGTAAATGATACTTCTGATGTTTGGTTATCTTACCAACCCCAAGGACACTGTGAAGATGATCAGGGAACCAGCTTTGAGAATCATCGTTGCAGTGCAAAGCGGCAGGCTCAATCCTAGTGGGCATCCCCACAAAGGCAACGTTGACCTCCGTGATACGAGGTTCTGCCTCTCCTGCATCGCATGAGGCTCGGGCTTTCATACTGATAAAAATGCATACTCATTCCAACACAGGGGGCCAGCCTATGTCGGAAGAAGTGGCCAGCAATATCTAGAAAGGTCTCCAAGAGTTGAAACTTTCCCAGGGATTTCTAAAGTGGAACTTTCTGAGTAGGAACCAAAGCTGGACTTTATGGGGAGCAGCCAAAGAAGGCCTCTGGGGAGGAGCCAGAGCGGACAAACAGTACTTTTCTATCTTTGTGTGTTTTACCACGGACTGTTATCTGTTGTCCCTGACACAATTGGCACTATCTTTTAAATCTTACAGATGTTCTTTAAATGGAGTATAATCTGTACAGCAAAGGCACATGCTGGTATGGTGTTTGTATCAATCCTCTGGTCTGCTTCAAGGCTCAAACTATTCCAAGGTTTGGAGTGTAATAATAAATCCCAGGGAAGATTTATTAGCAGGCAAAGACCAGGCACAGCAGTCAATGATGTAACCTGACTAGTGCAGGATCTATATGGCTTGTATGTGTTCATGCACACAGAAATGAAGGCCCTATAGTGAAAGGTAACACTGAATGTCCTCTAAATTTTTCTCCTCTAGGAGTGCATCACACTACACAGCAAACGGCATATGAGGAAAAGGACTTTGCTCTAGGTAGAAAGAGATGAGTAAAAGGCCACATCAAGGTCCTCTAATGAGCAGAAATGAAGTTGCTTTAATTTCTACCAGAGATTTCAGGCAAGCTCGATTCAAGTATTTATGTTGATACACTAGGCGTAGACTCAAAAAGCTAAAGCAAAACTTGTATAGCTGAAGTAAAGGCTGATATACAGCTTTTCTTGCAAATGGAAATTCTAAGTAAGGTAAAAGTAACTAAATACTTTTGAGGTTAGTTTAATAAAAACCATCCTTGTATGTTACTTAGGCTCCTAACAGTTGGCCAGAGATGATGCATCGAAGAGAGCAAATAGAGACGAAGAAAGAATTGATACTGGAGAAGTGATGTTGGTCATTCAAGTGGGATCAGAAAGGAGATGGTTTTCAGGTGAGGTAAGCCAAATATTTTGCTTTTTTTCAAAAATCCCTCCCACTCACAAGCAGAGTTTAAACAGAAGCATTTGCTCTACTTTTCTTATAAATTAGACAGAGATATTAAGCAAACTGTTTATTACTGTGTTAATTCCAATCAGTTTGGTTTTAATTATCTTTCTTTTGTTATGGTTGTCGTAAGTACAACTTGCAGATATATGCCAAGAATAGAAAAAACTTATTCTCTCACTCAGGAAGATGCCGAACACAAAACGCAGCCTGCAGCTCTTCTCTCATTCTCGGTCACTGGCTCTGGACAGTGGAGCTCCATTGCAGCACTCTATGAACAGCCTTTTGACCTGGGATTTGGACCCAGGGAACTGTCCATTGGAGTAAGCCAGAGACTGCAGGTAGCACACCACTTGTTGCAAACACAATACTCGGTGCCTGGAATCCAGCAAAGCCTTAATGCGCGTGCTTTCTCTGCAACATGTAAGAAGTCTCCTTGAAGATAATTACTTTATTAGGCTTTGACTTCAAGCAGTCTGTCACAGACATCTTTACAATAACACTTGTGAGGCAAGTTTATCAATGTTTATATTCCTAGACTTTTTAAACAAAATTATTATTGTTGTGAAACTGAGCAGGCTACTTCTCTTCCTTGCAGACCCAGGCAATATGCACACTTTGTAAGCCCTTTACATTTGTCACTTCATATAGAGGGTGGATTTTATAAAAATGATTTGCAACATCATTATTATTCCACATGCAGAAGGTAACAAGTCAAAGTGAACTTGAATCAATGCAGTTACGTACATGAGTCTAGTTCCAGTATGAATCTTCTAAAAGTTACAGCAGCCTAAAGCCAGCAGTGGCAATTTTTAATTCTGGACCAGTGACATATTTAGTATGTGATATGTTGTACGTTTGCATAGCTAAAGATAGCCTCAGTCTTTGGTACTGTGATGTCCTGATGCTTCCCAGGTCCATATCTATATGCTGTCCGCCCCATGGTGTAACAAAACTATCCTTAAGTCAACAGCATTGATCTCTTCTTGTTGCACGGAGGTCTAAGATGTCAAACCTAAAGCACATCACTGCTCCAGAATTGGGCAGATACAAGTTAATGAGGAAGTTTAATGCTAGAACTAGAGGAGGAAATAGATATTTATAGATGCTGTGAAGACAAAACAGGTCATTTGAAGCTGGTCAGGTTGGAGTCTGGTACAGATACAGCAGCCAAGAGGAGAACTGTGCCCTGGCAGTGCAGGGATCAGCATAAATCATCCCTGTGCTTGGCCTAGGTGGCTGCAACTGGTAACCTCTGCTCTCTCTTATGAGAAAGCAGCTGCTGTTTTCCTAGGGGATATCTTAAAGCACCTTGTGTTTTGACAGAGTTTCCCTGCTCATGTTGGAGAGGGTTTCCATGCCTCTCATCCTTGGCTTTATTCATCGGTCTGCCCGTGGCAGAACAGTTTCCCTTCTGCAATGCCATGGAGGAGCCAAAAGCAGTGCTGTGGAAACGAGTCCAACAAAATGTCAACATGAGCTGTATGCAGGCTGTGCCAAGCAGCCATTTACCTGTTGGGATTACAGTTGATAGACCACCTTCATGTGGGAGAGTTGGCTTTAACTTTTTAAACTCCACGTGAGAATTACACTGTGTGCAAGCAACATGTTGCCTGTAGTTTTACAAGTGAGCCTCAGGTGCCCCCAATACACCAGAGCACAATAAGAAATAAATGGTTTACAGAGGAATTTAATTCAGTGGCAAATAACTGTGGCGAAACAGATATCCAACGGCTTGCTGGGGTAACCTGGCAACTTTGCTGTACAACCTTTGCAATAAGGCAAAGAAAGACAAGGATATCTGGAAAGAAACTAGGTTTTGTAGCTGCGGTACCTTATTCATGTCCAATGTAGGATCAGCCGCCATTGCATTTACCACACACTCGCATTTCAGGGGTGATTCAGGTTGCCTTTGCTGTTTCATAGAGCACCTGGCTCTTCTTCCTGGGGAAAGTGCAAGGATGCATGCAGCACCCTGTAAAAGGTAGAGGAGATGGTAAAGGTCTGCATCATCACACAGCTCTCATTACAGATGCTGTCCAAGCCTTCCAAACTCCTCTTCAGAAATGAGATAGCATTACAGTGCATTTGCACACAGGGAATACCTAGGAAGAACTGAAGTGGAATGATTGAACTGTAAAGGCTGGAGACTTGAATAAACAAAACCAAAAACCTAAACCCCAAACAAACCAAAACACAGCAACAAAAGCCATAGAATTCAAACGGGTTTGGTGATTCCTTTTTAAGAGACTGCAGGTAAAGTTACTGTATAAAAATATATTCTGTCACATTTGCTCAGAATTTGACGCCTCTGTAATATATACCCTCTGTGTAACTTATGAATGTCAGAGCCCTTCTCAGCAGATTTCACCTGTAATATATTTAATGTATGGCTCTTATGCATAGCCAAAATTACCCTTCCTAAGTAAGTTTCAGCAGGGATTACAGCCCTTGTTACAAGAATAGTTCATGCTGGCATGTGGTGTTGAGTTTACCCAAGTGGACCAAGACGAAGGGAAGTGTTACCTCAGATCTTCATATGATTATTTGCCCATCTGTGTAGTCCTTCTTCGAATATTGCCAAGATAGGAAATATAATATGGCTTTGAAATGTCAAAGTCTTTAATTAAAAAGTAAGCAAACCAGTGAAATCGGAAGCTAATATTATGGGGAGAAATCAAAATAGGAACAAAAGCATAGGTAAGGACTTTGATATTAGTCAAACACCAAAACTCAGGCTCTGAGGGCATTTTGTGGGAAGCGATTAAAGCGATGGCTACACTGCTTGCTTCCTGGGTGCTGCAGTTACCATCAGGGTTAGAACTGGTTTTGTCTGTTTTGGGTTTTTTTCTGAAACACGAAGATTTAGAAGCTGGAACCAAAGAAGTGGCTGGGATGCGAACAGCAGCTCCCGGGGTTCTGTGTCTGCCTGTCTGTGGCAGAAAAAGGGGCAAAAAGGAGCACATCCTCTCCTCACCACAGTCTGCCTGGGCAGCAGAAGCTGAAGCAAAAACCTCACGTGTTGTATTGCCAGTGCGCTCCCACCCTTAGAAAGCATTCTGAACTACAGAAGCAGGGTGGATGAGAGAAGCCTGGTTATGATTGCTATTTCATCAATGAGCATTTCAGTCCTGTTCTCTTGGCTGCATCCTGGTCTGCTGAGGTAGGGCAGGAGCCAGCCCTCCTCCCCTGCACCTGCGGTGCCTCCTGCACCTTGCACCATAGTGGGTGTCCTTGCCTGCTGCTCTGGGCCAAAGAAAATATGCCCCAAAAAAGCAGAAAGGTTAGGTCATCTGTTGCTTCTAGCCTGCAGTCTTTGTTCACGATGGCTACTATATTGGGAGTTTTCTTGGAATACATAGTTATAAACAGTAATGGGAGTTCTCAGAAATATCATTTCAACCCCGTGTGCTTGTAACAGATGCCAGAGCATTCAGGCTCTGATCGCAGTTTCCAACCTTGCCCTCATCTTTGAGGCACTCGGTTTCCTTCCTCCCCACAGACAAAAGATGTCGGTCCATAAAATGCTGGGGACAGCAATCTGGCAGAAGAATAATGCTTGTCATATGCATTTCAACACTTGTCACATCTCCCAGGAGATGCTCATTAGCCAGCTTGGAGTGACTGCATTTACATCCAACACCAAGGGACAAGTGTGCCCTTGAAGTGATCAGCCTGTAAACATTCCATGCTGGTCCAAAGGAAAGGATGATCTTTATTTTTATTTTTTCTATGGGGAATGACAAATAAAATGGATTTGATAGGAGTTTTTCCTGAAAGCAAATCTCTGAACAGAGAAAAAGTTCTTTATTTAGAAAATGTCATTGGCTGTTGGAGAATAAAGAAATGTGAATTGAAAGGGATATCACACTTCAATTTTAACTAGCGGTTTGCAGTCGCTTTCTTTGGATATCCTCTTTCCTAGCTGATATTTCCTCTGATTTATTCCACTGCAGAAGTGGATCATTTCGGTAAGTTTTATGTAAGTCCACTTGGCGGGTTTACAGTTCTCTGCATGTTTCAATATATTCCGCTGTTAAAATTTATAAAAGTAGGTGGGGAAAGGGGAAATTTCTGGTTAATATAGAACAATTTCTGAAGTCAATGTGCCTGGACTCAATTTTTCAGGGCATTTTTCCAGACATCTAATGATTCCAGAAAATAAAAATAGCCAACTAGCAAGACCTTTCCTACAAACTGCTCTGCAACCCAGCAGAAGTTTCATGGCCCTAATCAGATCCTTTTCTACCCTCATGGGGGAGAAACTGAGAAAAAAACCTCTATCACAGGTGCACAGGAAAAAATAGAAGTGCTGTATAAAACTGTAACAGATGACCAAGTCTGTTACAGCAGGAAGAGCTGAAATGAATTTGTGATGGTTTTGATAACATCAGAACAATCGTGACTGACCAAATTGCCTAGCTGAGTTTTGCTTGCAAAAATACTGCGAACTTCAGCTGAGCACTTGTATTCATTTACAGCTGGCCACAGGAAGGGCAGCAATCTCAGCACAGACACCAAGCTGGTGCTGTTGCTGTTGCTGCTGCACATGCCATGGACAAACAGAGGTACCTCTGGAATTAGTTTATGCAGCCCCAGGGGATTTCAGGTAAGTTCACATCCAACTGATGAGAGCAAAATGCTGGATTTGAAAAAAACCCAAAACGCTACTCATTTTCAAGCCTTTTTTTGTACTTTGAATCATAAATAAGAAAAGCCTCACACTAATTGTAGTTTAAGTAATGAAAAATTAAGTGGGTGAAAAATGGGAATAGAAGACCATTTTTCAGTTCTCTTTAGGTCTCCAGCTTTTTGAGAGGATGCATATCTTAAAAAGAGTGCAGCTTGTGGGTTTGTCACAACATTTATTGCGTTGTATTTAATGAATTTCTGTCTTACTGGGGCACTGTGTTACCCAGAGAGGTTGGCTAGTCTTCGCTCTTTTTAGGACCCAGCTGAAGAAAGCCCTGAGCAACTTGGTGGGACCCCACTTGGAGCAGGAGTTTGGGCTAGGTAACTTCCCAGGTCCCTCCCATACTAAAGTATCCTGTGACCCTCTCAAGCAGACAAAGGAGGATGACTTTTATTTCACAATCATAAGCACAATTTTTTGTGTTTGTGTGCAAGAAATGCTTTTCTTAATGGAAAGCAAGGGCTTAACTGGATTCATATATTATTTTGCACACTGCACACTTTCCAGGAAATGTTGCTGAAAATATCATATCAAAGCACCTTCTATTTCATTAATAGCCCTGTATGATTTTAGGTGTGAATGAAAATATTACAAAATGTGGAAGTTAAATAAATGACGAAACACAAGAGCAGTTAATGACTGAGCAGCTTGGCAGGATAATGTGAACTATATTAGCTTAGTAGGTTGAGCTATGCATATTGTTGATAATACTCTATACACGATCTACATAATGGGCTTTGCATTTATTGCTATAGCATCTAGAATAACTCTGGGAGCACCTCATTCATCCCACCTATGATTTATGCCAGCTGCCAAGTGTTCTCTGTGAAATTCTTTCTCATGTCTTTATTCTTGTTCTTGGCTAGTCTGATAAGAAAATATCTGTGCTGCTGAACATTATTATAAGATTTTTTCTGTCAATAACTTTGTGTTACTAATTTTTAGACATGTTTCTGATAATATATCTGAAGAAAAATGGATGTGTAAGAGACTGAATCTTAAATCATATGCATGTGCCATTCTAATATTTCAAGCTCCTCAGTAAAATATTACTTTGATTGGCCAAAGCTGTTAGAATAAGCATAGGGATGAGGCTCTACATTCTTGCCTCCAAGAGTGCATACATGTTGTTTTAACCTGACTGCAGCCCTATTTTGTAATGTTCACGGAAAACTCCACAAAGCTAATGTGCCACATATTAGGTTAGCAGCCGAAAGATGAGTAAATTGAACAGCAAGAGAAAAATGAAATTAGGTAAAGGGAAAAATCAGGCATGTATTTAGTGATTCAAAGTCATTCAGACCTCAGCTGTTTTGGGTTTGAACAAGAAAATAAAACTACATGGGCTTTATGCGAAATCTCTTCCATCTGGTTCAAAAGGGAAGCCAAACTCTTTGTCATCTGGTTAGCTATGAATTTTTTAAACATGTTTTTCACAGATCCATCCTAAGTTTATTGTGACGCCTTCCAAAGGCCACAGTAGAAGTCACTGTAAATAGATTGAATTACCGTTCCTGTACAAAGAGAGGAGTGTATATAGTCACAGGAGTAATCCCAGTCTAATGACTTCCCAATCTATTGTGGTTGTTTCAAATAGCAAAGTAAAAATATTCATCTGCATTTCTTTTGTCTTTGGATTTTTCCAAGCAAGCCATCAATTTCCCCTTCACCTGCACAAGGCTATCCAAATCCTCTTAATTCATGATACTGATTTTTTTTTATATTACAGATACTAAAAGGATCCAAACTAAGCTAGAGTGGCTTCCAGAGATGATTTCTGTATGTGGGGTCCTAAAAAAGCCAGATGACTTCAGAATAACATTAAAGAAGAACCCCTTGTCATTGTCTGAGAGGTTAAATCTAATGGACTGTAATTCAAATACGGCAATGAGATTAATGAATTGTGGGCTGTTGGCATTTAGTAGAGTATGTGAAATTTTGATAAAAGATTAACAGTCTTTACAAGGAAGATGTGAAGCAGAGAAGATGGACAAGGAAGCTTGAAGGAAAGAATAACTTGGATTCTTACTGTTTTCCAATAATTATTTAAGGCTCAGGGTCTCTCCTCTCTCTTCTGGCCACGTAAAGAGACAGTAGAGCAAATACATTAAAAAACCTTGAAGCATGTATTACTGCAACTAAGCTTATGTACAGTACTAAAAACTAAAGTGTTATGATTTAGAAAGAGGTAGACCTAGGTTTAGTCACAGATCAGTGTCTGGAACTGATGGTAACACAAGATAGAATTTTTACATTTGATAAAGAATTTACAAAAGCTGTAATTTTAATTACAGCTATTACTATTTAATTACTGCGATTAGAATTTTTCCTTACAAATTAACTGCACAAGAGTTGGAGAAATATGTGTTAATACAGACGGAGTAATACATGTTATTTATTTTTTTTAGTGATAAATCAGTTCTGAGGTAAAATGAAAACCACTTGTTTCTAAGTTTGAGCTCTGTCTTTTTCAGAACTGGAAAAAAAATCTGTCCACAACTTTTCAGTCCTCAGATGAAACTGCTTTTGGGACTGTGAGATGCTACTTGGCATCTGCCTGTGGACAGAAACCTGCTCTAGTGCTCAAGGTGAAAATAATGGAGAAAAGGAAAGCAATTTTTTATAGGTGAATCAAGTCTCTTAAAGTAACATTAGAATGTATTCCAAAGTTTTAAATTTTAGAGGAAGTTGGAAAAATTGCATTATGGAAGAGATACAGGCAGAATATGGACTGATTGTATCATATCCCTGCCAAATTATCACATGGGTTCTAACTCCCACATCAAGTGTGCTTGTGAATATAAATATGTGGGCAATATGTGCATGTATATATATGTGCGCATGGGTTTCTGTAAGATGAAATGCCCTGTACACTTTATCATGGGTTTACTTATTCAGTAAGGACACACACTACCAAGTTCTTGGACCTTTCTCTTTTATTTCTTTTTCTTTGTAAAAGCTTTGATACTTTTTGGACCTGGTTCATGTAGTCAGGAGAGTACATTTAATGGGCCAAAGGCATTTTTATTACCCTTTAAAATGTTTAACAGAGTTTCTGTATAATTTCTCAACATGTTCTATTTGTTTATTTCTGTATATTTTTGGTATAAAGAGGTAACATTGTGGTGTTAGATTTTATTACCTTGGCCCTGTCATCAGTAAAGATGTATCAGTCCTTCTATTATGTGCCCATATTTTAGGAGCTTATATTCTGCGCATGGAACTCTGTTCCCAGTGGGTGTCTTGATACAAATACTGCAGTAAGATGAGAATCATGATTTTCTTTAATTAAGCTTAAAAGCAATTGGTTTTGCAAATTTAAATAGCACAAAATCTGTTTTGAGATTTTTTTCAGAAGTGAAATAAAAAAAATACAGTTTTTATTCTAACAGTTTAGGAGTTAAGGGATTGCTCCAGCACTTCTCAGACACTTCATTATCTTAGGTGTAATGGGATAGAGTTTGAGATGAGAGTGAAGGTTCATGCTCCAGAAGAGACATGCAGTTACTGAATACCTTAGCCTTACTTTTACCATTATGTAAGAAATGCAAGTGGACTGGGCACTAGATAAAAAGGAATAGTTTTTTCATACAAAACAGATGAAAACTGAAGTGTACAGAATCTGGATTTTTCTACCTACTACAAATGGGGAAAAGAGTACATGGTTTAAAATAACAGCAACATGTTACACAATTGCCTGTGTTTTTATTTACAGCACTGATTATTCCTTTGTTTTTATATGTGGGTATCTTGCTAATTGAATATTCTGATTTGTACTTGATTCATTGTAAATCTTTGAAGAGGATTAATCAGTAATTAGGATTTGGTTATAAAATCCAGGATAAGGAGCTGCACTGAAGTATTGGTTGCTCGTATGAGGAAGTCAGACATCATTATCTGAATTTTGTAAGTACAGAGGTCTTATTAATTCAGTGAATGTGAGTGTAGTAGACCACCTTCTAGGCATCTGGTGGGTGGCAATGCAGCTCTTTTACTGCCTGAGTTCCAGTCTGTTGCTCCATAGAAAGAAACAGTTCATGGTTAAAAAAACTTAGAGTCAGATTTCGTTTCTGACTCTAGTGAGCCTTACCTTTCCGTAGGAAAGGGGCAGCTACAGCAACAAACTCCTCAGCATTTGGAATCTCTTTCTCACCACTGTGTGTATTTTGCAAGGATATTTTTTTCTTTTTTGGCAAAGAAGACATAGCAAGAAGCCAGCAGCACTGTTATCCTGTACTTTATGACTCCTCCTCCCAAATGGTGCTGGGAAGCTGGAGTTCTGCAGATGGAGAAAAACAACAGATATGCAGTTTGACCCTAGTTTCTTCCACCTTTCTCCATTACCATATGCAAAATACAGAGGTTCAAACAGATGCTGGTAAGATCAGTGGTTGAGTCCAGCGCTACACCAAAATGATAAATACAGCAGCTATATTACAGAACCCAGAGCATTATTAATGATCAGGGCCAGTATCTGGGTACTGGTGTTCAAATAGTCCAAAGGTTTTCAAGAGTTCAATTCAGAGTCAAAAGCCAGTTTTCTTTTCAGTTTCCCCAGACAAGGACCACCAGTGATTTCAAGTTCAATGCTATTCCCAAATATAGAATACTGCATTAGAAAGGTCCAGTGCTTGGAAAGAGACCTTCGTCAAAGATACATTCACTACTGTTCTAACCTTACAAAAAATGGCTTCACTTTGTTGGAACAAAATAGTCAATTATGTCCATTACAGTTTAGAAGCCTTCTAAAGTTATTCCAGAATTGTCAATGCATGTCACTAATATACATGCAGCATACACAAAATTTATGAACTTGCATATATACAGATAGATACATATATATAGATTATCCAGGAAGTTGGGAGGTAAAATGTGTAGGAGGCCGCTATGTCTTATCCAGTTTGCAGAATGAAGCATCTATTCTAGGAGAAGTTGATGAAAAATAACTAGATTGCAGTCATTTACTCATAGTACATGATACTCTAAACTGAAGGGAGATGAGTAAGTACAGCATCAACTGTTTTTTTCCCTATTAAGGATTTGCTCTTCCCACCTTTGATCAAACACCATCCCCCTTGGAGTGGCACGGAGACTTGCTCCACATGAGAATCAGCTTCCCCTTGCAGCCATGGGGCAGTGCACAGCCCCATGAAGAAGCGGGTCAGGAGCTTCTGTTTGTCACTGATTTCCCTGCCTCAGGAACAGCTATAATCTGCCTGTCCTTGCATGTTTGGGATCTGCAGTGTGGAATATAATGGTTCATAAATCACAGCATATCAACTTCTGCAGTTTAACTGCAAGTCCCAAAAGTCATGTGCTGTTGATGAAGAGCCAGTCTGAGCTTGGGCAAGTGAAAGAAGCCATCAGGTTCCTGCTGACATTTGGAATCTGCCATCTCAGAAACTGTCATTTTTAATGCATGACTGAAAGCCTTACTTCAATTAGGGGTCTGTGCCATTGGCTACCAGCTGTGATGCTGTGGAGTTTCCTGTGACAGGGTACTCCCTTTTCCCAGACCAAAGTCTCCACTCAGTCTCTTGATAGTCTGCCAAGCTTTGCAACTGGAATGTGTGAAGTTCAGTTTAGAAACAGTTTCTTTCCATCATTCGTGCCTGTTTTGATCTAGTATGTGAGACATGTTTCTACTGTTGTTATATCATTCTTGTTCATTCTTGGCAGATTCAAATTCATTATATAATCTAGCAGCATCAGATGACTGCCTAGGAGTGAATAGCAGATGGATCTCCTGAGATAGAGATTTCCTTGCAGTAGCCACGTGTTGGTGGCTTGATAGCCACCACTGTATGACCAGAGAGGTGGCAACAAAGGCATCATGAATTTGATAAAACCAAAAACCAGATGTAACGGACTCTGAAGTGGTTTGATACAGAACTGGCCTCCCACACCTGAAGAATGATGGTGTCCTGGGCTCAGCAGTAGCAGTCATTTTTCTCCTTCTTAGTAGCTGGTGCAGCGCTGTGTTTTGACTTTCAGCCTGGGAACAGTGCTGATTAACACAGATGTTTTCAGTTGCTGCTCAGTCTGACCAAGGACTTTCTGAGTCTCATGTTCCGCCAGAGAGGAGGGGAAGCCAGGAGGAAGCAGAGACAGGACACCTGACCCAAACTAACCAAAGAGGTATTCCATACCACAGCATGTCATGTCCAGTATATAAACTGGGAACAGTTACCCCGAAGGGTTAGATCACTGCTCAACTGGGCTGGGTATCGGTTGGCGGGTGGTGAGCGGTTGTATTTTCTTCCCTTGTTACTTCCCTTATCATTATTATTATTGGTGTTAGCAGCAGTGGTTTGTGTTATACCTCAGTTTCTGGACTGTTCTTATCACAACCCGTGGGAGTTACATTCTTTTGATTCTCCTCCCCATCCCTCTGGGAGTGGGGGGAAGGAAGGGGGAGGAATGAGAGAGAGAATGCATGGCTGACTGGGCTTAAACCACAACAGTTCTTTTTAGCACCCAACATGAGGCACGAAGGGTTGAGATAATGACCAATCTGACCAGAGTGTGTCTAATCGTATTTGTGAGAAGCATTCATTGTTTCAGATTAATAGCCACTCATCACAATGCCGATTTATTGGCTCTCAAAGTTGCTGCTCTTGATCTCAAAGTTTCAGCATGTCGTACCTTACTTACAGCCAGTATTTGCTGAGTTAGTGTTTATTGGCTGGAGGCCTTGGGTTCTTGTTTCTTGTTTCTTGGGTTCTTTGGTTCTTGTTTCATTGTACTCTATGGTAATGAGTTGTAATACAGTAGAATCATTGATCATGAAACTGATCTAGCTTGCATTCCCAATGTGGTCACCACCTCTATACTTTGGGAGGTATATAATAGAAGTGTTTAGCAATGACACATCTTTTTCCCCTCCTCAAGTGGTCAACCCATGAAGGACACATTCTTTTATGGTCCCAGCCCCCCCC
>JAOEHY010038462.1:0-16108 GCA_025447955.1 Psilopsiagon aurifrons
GGCCACGAATCAAAAACACAGTGCTGCACCAACTACTAAGAAGGAGAAAAATGACTGCTACTGCTGAACCCATGACAGTAGGATACGGCCTGCTCTCCTGAAGTAATTGCATAAGCAGGTAAACCATTTTTCTTTAAAGCCTTATAGAAATATCAATTTAGTCTCACAAAGGACAGACAGGATAAGTGGGGCTTTAGGTTGTATTTTAATGTGAATTCACTCTTATTTCTAGTTCCAGGCAATCTTTAGTAGCTTTCCTTTTGCCAACCGTGAAAAGCTCAAATAATAATACTGCTAATTAGAGTTAGACTTACTCTATTCTCTTTTGCCTGCTAGGCTGCCACCTTCTAGAAAGCCAGGGATGAGTTTGAATTTCTATTCAGAAAACAGGCAGGAATTTCTGCAGTATTTTCTGATTAAGTCAAACCTTTAACCATTTTTGAACCACGTACAAGATTCTTCATTCATAGCTTATCTCCAGTAGAAATAGTACAAGCCTGATTCTCCTTTCAGTGGGAGCAATAGGAAATGAAGGATCATTCCACTAAAGGTACTTCAATTAATAAAAGTCTTCAGCAAATAAGAATCAAGTTTTCTGTCAGGAATGAGAGAATTGAACCAAAAATGAGAGCAGATTCTTTAGAAAGGTCTTAATTTTTCGCATCTTGTTTTTAGAAGGTCTTCATCAGTGAAGCCTATTGGCCTTCACAGAGAGTCAGACTGCTGCTTATAGCTTTTTAACAGCTGTCAGACATTCTTATGGCTGGGTCAGATTAAAGTGGAAAAAAACCAACAGGAATTTATCTCTCATGATAAGCATTGGAAAATTCACACTGATTTCCTTTGGGTTTCATTTGGAATGCTTTAGTCTCTGTGTCTTATCCCATTTTTAAGTACCTGAAGTCACCTGTTATATTGATTATTTACTGTGTGCAAGGTGAAATCTGGTATTTGAAGCATGCAAAGATATTAACACTGAATTTGTGGGATTTTTTGACTATAGTTATATTTTTGTACTGTGCAAGAAGAAAATAAAAAGGTACTTCCGTTCTTTCATTATCAGTGCATCTTTTGTGCCTCTTTCAGTTTTGGGGGTAGTTTGGTTTATAGCCCCACTCAGAACTCTTTTTTTTTAAACCAGAAGATACAGTACAGTTCTCAATAAATACCTTGATTGACATTCTGAAATGAAGGTTACTTGCATACTTTATGGGGCCTTTGAATAGCATCAGATGAATAGCCCAGTGATTGATTCTGATCACAATCCACATATTAAAGAGTTTTGCAGCACTCTAGATTTCGTGCAGCCTTTCACAGGAGCTACATGTTTATGAGTTCTGTGAAATGTTCAAGTCAGACTCTGGAAGCATAGTTAGCTTGAATACAAAGAGGCAGATCACAGAAAAAGAGACTGTTTGGGTCAGACTCATCCTGTATTATACCAGCATGAATTTGGCATCACAAAAGATGGAGGCAAAATAGAGGATTTTGTCCAAAATTTATTGGAAGCACATCTTGAGCCAAATCCCACATCACATGTGCATGTCCTGAAACCTAATGCTGTGTCACTGAACATAGCATCTGTGCCATCTTCATTAGTCAGTTCCCTAAAAACTACACTACCAATAAGGATGGATGCCAGTTCCTGTGAAGATGCTTCTTGTTATATTGTTCATTTTACCCTAAGTGATACAACCTCGCTTTGTTAGTGGAAATGAGCTGGAAAGTGGGGATCACTGATCCCCAGGGGTTTGAGAGAAAAAAGTAGTGATAGACTTGGGATTTTCAACAAGCCATAAGGATGTTACTGCCTGGTTCCCAGGCATTAGACTTATGAAAATGACAGCCTCACTGCATTTGCGCTTCTTCATTTTCTGTTTGTCAAACTGCAAGAATTTCCATCTTTCGATTGTCAAGAGTGGTGGTGAGCTCAACCAGATAAATACGTGTGGAAATTCTTATTTACTGGACTCTACTGCAGCCACAATATTTTAATAGTTAACATAAAACACAACGGTCACTCAGCTATTTTCAGAAAGCAATATTTTGCAGGAGGGTCATCCATTTGATTAAATCAAAACATGTTTTAAACATTAATTTGCACTGACTGCTACTGGCTGGAAAGCACAGCAGCTGGAATGGAGCATTTTGACAATATCCTTCCATGGCTGCTACAAGGCTATTGCTGCGAGCCTCTTGCTAGCTTAGCAAAGCTGCCAACACCATCACAGGTCAAATTCCAGCTAACTCCTGTGTAATTCCATAGAACGATTAACCAGATTGGATGGTGAAAGCTAAAGCACCTGGGTAATTAGAGACACCATTAAATGACATATCCTGCAAAGAGTAGAGGTGGTCTTGTACATCCCTCTCAAATTAGGTGTCTGTGAGCTAACAGCAATTAAAAGGACTTCAAGCTAGCATTTCTGAGAGGTGGTTGATGTTTGATCTGGCATGTAGGAGGTGCTAGCTGAAAAAATGACCTGCTGAAAAGCCTCCTTGATAGGACTAGGCTTGGAATGGCTGCTTCAGGAATAGGGGGAATAGGTTTCCCTGACAGGAGCTGTCCACCAGGCACACGTCTCTTGCTTCTTTTACAGTTAATGCTTTGAAGGAGAGATTCATCTGACTTATTTTCAGTGTTTACTTAAGGATGAGATAAATCTTGACCTAGAAATGCTTTGGTCTTTTCTTTGACTGTGTGGGGTTCGGGACTATTTCAGGTCTCAGTATCCAATTTTAACCATTCATTTATATTTGAAGAATATGAAACAGTACTGGAAAAATATAGTTTCTATAGCATAGGCCAACATAAATTTTTATTAGTATGTGGACATCAAGGGGAAGCAAATTAAAAAGTGAAAGAAAGATCACTCCTGCCCTTCCTCTTTCTTTGTTTTCCTTTGAGTGTGAGTTAGACTGGGGGGGTCCCACAGGTCAGGAACCCTGGGACTAGGCTTAAACAAAATCCCAGGGAAGTGTTTGCCTGCTCAGAAGAAGAGAATATAACTTGCCTGTATAAGCAAAGAAAAAAATCATAACTCATTTGAAATCTTGACATTCAGTTAGTGATGTTTCTCCTGTGCACTGTTGCCTCTGTGTGGCAGCTGAAATGAGCAGAGATGATGAAGCCCCCGCTATGGTACTGCCATATATAGATGTCTGATTTCTGCCACTTGTATCTCCTGTCACTATTCAGTCCCTGCAGTGATTTCTTAGAGGAAACTTTTCCTTAGCAGAAATAGCAGCAGCATGTCATTGCTGGTCTGCTGTAGCTGTGTAGTGTTGCTGCTTGTGGTGCTGCTCCCAGGGTGCTCTCCTGGTGTATCTAAGCAATTATTTCTAGATCTGTTGCTAATTCCATGTTAAGGAAGGAATTGGGGGTCCAAAGGCAGAGTGGGCAGATGTTGTACTCAACTCAGTGTGTTTCATGCAAAATAAAAGAGGAGATAATAATACCATCTCCCTCATTTTCTGCTCTGACCCCTCTTACATATGCATGCACGTACCTTTGCTTACTATTCATCTATAGTGGGATGCCTGGTGATACGTAAGCACATGTCAAAACATATCTTAAACTGTCTTTTTTTGTGTGTTTGCTGCTGTTCTTCATTTTAACTTGCAGTAAGTCTTACCTCTTCTCAGTTTTCTGTCTTGGAACTTCAGTTGCAGTATTTGTCAGCTTGAGCTAAATGATAGCAATATACTTGAGAAAGATCCGCTACTCCTATTGATCTAGTCAGTCCTGGGGAATGATGACAGAATTGTAGCAAACTCAAATGGCAATTTACCATTGTCTTTTCAGCACATCTTTGACTCAGTCTTGTCACATGTAGAATACCAGTAATAACATTTTTAAGTGTCTTAAGTGCCAGCTTGCTTTCCTGCTTTGAACTTCCTCATTTAATTCAACTAAATTTGGCATCTCAGAAGGTGTTTGTTTACATATCAAAAATAAAATGAAATCTTCATCAATTTGTATTTTGAAAATCAGAATTTGAGTCATCTTAAGGTATATCACTGTTTCCCTAACACAAGCTAGATGGGAGGTAGTTGAAAGGAAACATATCCTTGCAAAGGATCTCCATCAAGGACAGCAGTTTTAAGAGCAATTGGCATTCACTGTAAAGATCTGAAAACAATTTAGAAAAATAGTAGAATTCCTCTATTAGTCCATAGCTTCAACAGATATCCTAACCATCGCTACTGGCGCCAAGAGCAAGTTGCTCTGTGACACATCATCATCCAGGAAATTAGCATGGAAAATGCGAGATATGATGTCAGGGCTTAGGGACCTAAAAGAAACTGAATCCAGTTTCCTCTCATGCTTATGTAGGGAAGTGAAAACGTTTCTCTGCCATCTCAGATTCCCTGGAAGCAAAAATGCTTCCTTGAAAAGACTGGAGATTCCCTGGAAATTAAAAAAGGGCACAAGTATGGTATGAGGAGCTTTTATGTTTATTCTTAGAAGCTAATGGCTCCCCTATAACTATGTGCTTTCCCTGTTGCAGGCAATAAACAGAATACTTGACAACTACTCATCTAGTTTCTCCCCCCCTCCCTACCGTGAAATAGGCTTGAAAGCCAGGACAAATTATTTCCTGTTACTTCTTATCTCAAGCTTTTTGAATCTTTTGGTTCAAACATTTTAAATATTTGTTTAATTTACTTCAAGAAAGGAACTAGGCTGGACTAGAAAGTTAAGGAGAAGAGGCTATTGTTGACATTGTTTTTCCTAAAGGTAAGCCAATATTCTCATGTTTTCATGTTGTCCTCAGATTAAGGAGTTTGAGAAAGAAATGCCGAATATCACCTCCCTGCAATGGTCATGACTTGTCATTTCTATCAATTCTTGAAGTTGCATATATAAAATAATGTATATAATATGCATCAAGTGTTTACTGGGGAAATGAACCATTTTCCCTGGAATGTATTCAAAGTTCAATTCATCCAGGTACTCTTTTGTAAATAACACCACTCTGGGGTTTTTTTTTTAGGGGGGGATGAAGATCAGTACTTTAAATGGTTTGTATGAAAATAAGGATTGTAATTCCTACCAGTTTGCTGCTGTGAGTGTTTCTGTCAGTTTGGTATGACTTACTTGCTGACCGCAACTCACAATCTCTTGGCTTCATGGGCTTCTGACACATGCCTGGAGAAGTAAGGTGGAATTAACTACATCAGCTCTTAAAAAGCTTTATTCTGAGCATTGAAAAGTTCTCAGGTTGCACTCCTCCAGAACACAACGTGCATTGCCAGCGCTGCAGCTTTCTGTAACGAGGCATAGGATGAAGCTTCAACAACATACAAGCATGTTACAGTTGCACATGCTGTGTTATATTTATTGCTGTTCACTGCTATGCTTATACAGAATTATTTATTTCCTTTATATTTTTTTTTTAAGCTCAAATCTCAGTATTTCTCAGGGTTTTAGTTTCCAGTGTTCCCCATGTCTCACACAGCATGCTCTTTTTCAACTATGATTTTGTTGCGTTCCTCTATCAAACTGAAGCCTATAATCTGCAATGTGAATTGGCCAGATGCCACATACAGCAGATGGACTTGAGCATGTTTCTGCCAAGGAGCTAGCATGTGCACCAAGCTCTGTGCATGTGGCATCCATTTCCTAACCAGCATGTCAAAACAGCTGTCTGAGGAGGGTTTCTGCATCTGTACTGACAGGATCTGCCAGAAGTCCTGTAATTTGGAGCATGGTTTCTATCTGAATAGTTCAAACAGTTTTAATGTGCCCAAACCTGGAGCAAAGGTCTCTGAGCTCTGTGTGATTTGCACCAGTTTATAGGAGAATAATCCCTCAGGATGGTGAGGGTTTGTGTCTGATGCGCATCCACTTAGCTGTGTTTACAAAGGCGCTAAAGAAGCGAAGAGAGGGGGAGTCGAATCTGGTTTGGTAACTATTTTAGAATGGGTTTAGAAGTTTCTGGCGCTGGGAAATGGTACTGGAGTGTAAAAAGCCATTTGGATGAGTGGGAAGCTCCAGAAGATTTCAAGGGAAACAGTTGCAGCCATAGCTGGTCTGAAAGGAAGGTGCATCAGCAGCAACAGATGGGTCCTGGGTGAGACAATGCAGATTATTCCTGTCCAGTGAAGCTTCTGAGCTTGGTGGGAAGCAGCTTCTTCAGTCACGTTCCCTGCAATTTCAAATGTTTCCTGCTTGGCCTTCACCTCATTCATAGGTTGTTGGTTTTAGCAGTTGCCCTGATTTTTGTCTTTCATAGGGCTTTTCTCTTAATGAATAAACAAAAGATGAAGAACTCATTCTAAAAAGTATTTTTATTCCTCCATTTTATTAATCTAGCACTGCCTGTGTGACCTTTTGTTTCTGTTACAAATAATCACTTCCATTTTCTAAGACATTATGAAATGGCTGTAATAAAGGTATAGCACTTACCCTTTGGAAGAGACAAGAAACCAGCCATTTCTAACTGTAGCTGCATCTTGCAGTGAAGTTAGAAATGTCTTGGAACCTTTTCCCCAATAAAAGTTGAAATAATTGCTCTATTCTGGATGGTTTTTTAACTCGTTGTTCTTGTGCTTTTACTCTCAAAGACCAAATGGCATTTAGAATGATGAATGTTTTGTTTCCTCTTTCCTTCCCTGATATACATGTCAATAATGTCTACTAGGCATTTCCTAAATGACCAAAAATGCATTTTTGTGATCGGTTTTGTGTTCATTTTAAATGGCCCTTCTTGGGATATGTAGCAGATTATAAGATGACATGATTTTCTCTGTTATGGTACTCAGTCCTGCAGACTGGAAAATTGGGATGAATATTTTGTGGTACAATTGGCTACCTATTGAGAGCCACACAATCATGTTCTGTTGCATAGTTTATCTCACAGCAGCACCATGGATTCTTGAGCACCCTTCCACTAAACGTCAAACATGTCCTCATAGCACATCTTTAAGGGATGTTAGTGGTCATCTGGGTTTAAAGAGTTTGGCTTGGTTTGTACTGTTTATTTCTACTCTCTTCGTGGAAGTTTCAGATTCTTAGGTGTCACTTTTCATTCCTACTTTGCTTATGTTTCCTGTCTCTAAATCTCCTGTCCTGGATTTGAGTTCAGATAGATATCGGGTGACCATTAAATTGGCTTGTATTAAAGTGAAGGCTAGCTAGATGCATTGAAGCTATGTCAGTATATTGAAGCTAATACAAACCACTTGTAGAAAAACCAAGTAACCTGAGGGTGCTATTAATTTTAGATTAAGAGTGCATCAATGAATGAAGGGTAATCCATTAAACTAGAATTGTTTTGCTGTGATTCTAATGTAAATAATTGTCAGAAAAGTAAAGATATTAGCAGCAACTAAGCAGTTTCACTAAGATCAAGCCAAGGCTTGAACAATGTCTTCCTCATTTTTGTGGGTTTGTCATTATTCTTCTTCTTCCTCATAAAAAATTAATCAATAACAATGGAAATAATTCAGCTCTAGAACAAAATAAAACAAGTCCTTTTGAGATTCCCCTAATGTCTACATATAATCTATCCAAAACCACAGAACCAGGTAATTATGTACAAGAAGCAAGCACTGAAAAATGTAGTAATAAAACAAGAATTTACTTCTTTCCTTTCCCAACAGTTTTTTTAACTATTGGTGCTTTCTAGAACTGCAGATGAACGCCATAGGAAAGAGTGTGACTTTTAAGTCAGAAATATCCTTTTTTTTTTGCAATTTATTATGCATTGCTTTTAACTATTAGCATATATAACATACAAGAGCTGTCCCTATGTGCCTCTGCCGTCATCTCTGAAGGTCAGAGGCACTCACCTGCTATGGGAATCTGCAACCACAGATCCCAAGCTTCACAAGAACAGCTCCTGCTTCCCCCTTTAGGAAGAGATGTTTTTGTGAGGAAGTCCTTATTCTGATTATTATTTTTTCTTTTATCAGAGTGTTTCTAGCAGTTTCCTTTCCATTCCAGTGCTACAGCGTATTCAGGCATAGCTGGGATGAGGCTCCAAACAGCCAGTGCCTTTGACCAGGCACAAAGGAAGCAGTTTCCTTGGCAACCACAACCCCAGAAAGGTCCCAAAACGGCACTTCCACCTGCCTGAGATTTCTTTTTAATTTAGGAGTTTGCACATCGGCTTTGCATGGAGAATTGGGTTCTTAGGGCTTTATTCATAACATGAGTTGCTTACAGGCATCATGTACTTTTTGCATAGAAATTTATACTTTGGAGTTACTAGCTTACTGGAAAGACTGTTGATTTATGTAGTGACAGCTGATGCTGCAGTAGCACGTGGTGGGATTCAGGAACGACATACAACACATGCTACAAAGATTAAAACACACATGGAGTTAAAAAAGAGCAGTCTAGAGAAGAATTAGTCTGCTCCTATGTCTATGTTAGTAATTATGAGATCAGGGAAAGTGCCAAACTTGCATGTGTCTTTGGGTTTTACTAGATTTGTTAACTTTAAAGGGGAAACAGCCAAAGAGAAGGGCATTGAATGAGAAAACACTAAAACTCGATCCTCAGTGATGAGGGATGGGTATTTTCATACAGAAAAGTTCACTCCTGCTTCTGGGGTCTCTTGGGTCAGCTCCTGGCCGTTTTTAGACAGTTGATGTGAGATCATTGTGGATTTAGCAGAGCTCGGCTCCATTTACCCCATGTAGGTTGGGGTGCCCCATGGCTGCCTCTTGCCTGGGGCCAGCCTGCCCCCAGCATCTGTGAGGTGTTTCTCCAGGGCATGTCTTTAACAGCCATTTAACTTCAATACTAAAATGTAATTTAAAGCCCAAATACGTTTACTCGGCTCCTGGCTTCCAAATATCATCAAAAATAGCTGCATGCGAAAGGAATCGAGCCCGTGCTTCACACCAAGGGTTCTGTGCAAATGCAGGGTTGTCTCCTTAAGAAGAAATAGTTGTGCCGTGCAGGTGACACTAATTGCCCCCTGTCCAGACCACGCTGGGCAGGAAGAAATTGCAAAGAGCTATAGCAATGAGGAGATGGAGCTGGGGCAGGCTGAGGTATGAGACCACCGGGAAAGAGGTGAAGCAAATAACCTCTGAACTCCAAATGCAAGTGAAAGAAGAGCATTAGTTGCATGGGCAGCAAAGCCTGGATGAGTGAAACTCTCTCCACAGTTGGAAGCTAGAGGTGGAGGACAAAGGTGAAGGCTGAAATCAGTGTTTCTTGACGAGACAGATGTTCTTCAAAGGTATGTTGCTGCCTTTTCATGTTGTATTTTGTGTTTAGTGAGAGTGGCCTGTCAGGAAAGCTTTTTTCAGGTTGGTGGTATTGGTCGGTGCATCTGGTGATGGCTGTTTCCATTGTGAAATTCTGTGGATTTGCATCTGCAGCAGTGCTTGTCCTGTTCTTGTGGGGTCTAAACCTTACCAGAACATGCTGGGGACAGAAAGAGACATCAATTTATCCTGCTTTTGGTGTTAAGCAGCTTCTTCAGCTGTGCAGCACATGGGTATTCCTATCCTAAGTGAAAGAGTTTTCAGTGACTGCTTTAACGCAGGAAACTAAAACCAGAAATCACGTCATATTGCTTTGCCAAAACTGTGTTGATGTTATAAATCTCTACCTAATATTTCCCATTTTCATGAAGTGCACCTGCAGAAGGGCTGTTTGTGCGAGTTAGCTTTATATATTGCAGTTAAAGCACACAGCCCCTCCAGCAGCTCTGGTGAGTGCCTCAGAGGCATAGGTGCTAACCGAAGCAGCTGTGAGTGGTAACTAAAGCTAAGCAGTGTGACTGTCCCTCCTTCACCCCAATTCCCAGTACCCAATTAATGTTTCTTGAACTTGAGTGATGAGGCTCAGAGTTTAGCTCTGTGTTTTAACAGGGAGAAGAAAAATTCTTCACAGCTGCAGCAGCTATTTCAATCCCTCTTTGACATAGCTCTTTTAATATGATGCTCTTGTCTCCCTGGCAGCAATGGATCTTGCTAGCATGGAGGTTTAAGTCATGTTGTTAAGAGATTTTTGTGATCTTATTTCTTTTGGCTTTATCCCCAAAATTAACATGTCACTTACCTGGTGATGCTTCACAACATAACTGGTTTTGCTGTGAATGAAGATAACCCCAGAAGCAGGTTTCCATAGCCTCCAGGTTTAAATGTGGGTGTTGAGGGGGAGAAGTTTCTTTTTCCAAGCCTGTGCTCAGACAGTGGCTCTAATACCCAGTGGAAATGCTCTGTCAACAGAGAAAGACTAATGAAAAGGAAGAAGTTTTCAGGTGTAGCAGGAGTCGGAGCCCTGTCAGCTCTCCAAAGCACTAGCTTGATTAGCCTCTCCCTTCCTGGTCACCTGCATAACAACATTTATTCATTTTGTATAATGCTTCAGTGAAACTCCCAAGTCCTCAAGTTAAATACCAGTGTATGTGCTCTCTGCGTATTAATGTCTCCCTCTGGTTTACATGTCGCTAAAATACTGCAAACCTGCTGGGTTGTTGGGTTATATATTTGTGAGAGAATAAATCAAAGAAAATAAACCTTGTGACAGCAGTGTAATGAAGAAGCAGGCAGTGATCAGCCTAATGGGAGGGTCAAAGACATAGCTCAGTAAGTAAGGGAGAGATGGAAGTATCCCCATCAGCTAATATGTGCACATACTGTTCTCTGTTTACCAGCTGAGCCCCTGCACAGCTCTAGGGAATCAGGGGGACTGTGTGCTGTTGCTAGCTCTGCCAAGGTTGAGAGTAATCAGTCTGAGCTCCCAGCGCTGTGCTGCTGTAGTACTCTGGCCCTTGACTTCTATCTCTCTCTCATTTATCCTTGCTAGAAAAGCAAGGAAACTGATGCTTGAGAGGAAGGATGAGTTCCTTGCCTGATTTTGTCTGTGCTTGCTACCCATGCCCTTCTGCAGGTCCTGCTTGCAATCTTGAGTAAATTGTTTGGGCAGTGATGTCCCTTTATGGACTTTGACTGAAGAATGTTGGGGACCGAGATTCCAACTTCCTTGTAAAACTGTGTTTAGTAGGGACCTTGGTTTCTAAGGTTAAAATTCCTCATGTACTTTAGAGTTTTTCCTGTTAATGTACAGAGAATTCTTATTGTGGTTGAGCTGGTTAATGCCTGGCTTGGGTTCAGTCTTTTTACTGATGAAGCTGCTTGGCTGCCTTCTTCATTATAGGGGGATAAAAGTTAAGTGGTGATGTTTTGAATATTTTTATTTTTAAGGTCCTTTTCCCCAGTACTTCAGATCCTCATCTGAAGTTGCAGTATAGTTACCATCTTTCTGTGACATCGTAAGGAGTGGATGTACTTGTACTTGGGATCTGTACATAAAACTAGGAAGATGTAGCAAAATAAAAACATCTCTGCCTCTTAGATGCATTTCTTAAGGTAGGTCTTCATTAATTCTCATCATCCCAATGTTAGCCCTTTACTCCAGCTCGAGATTGCATTCATCCTTGTTAAATATGGGAGATAATTTCAAATACAGGTTTTCAGGTGAGGGCTGGCACAGCAGTAGTCTGCATTAAGTGGATAGGTGCTTTAGCAGGTTTTGCATAGGACTTGAAATTTCATGTGGTAAGTCGAATGCTGGTAGAAGGATGTGGGCATTTTATTGCGCGTTTCCTTTTATTTGTTTGTTTTGTTTTATTATTTTCTGAGAAACAAGGTCCATGGGAAGCTTTCTTCCTGTAAGTTGGCTGTGCACCAAATCCTGTGTGGATTTAGTCTTAACCCAGATTTATCCATGCGGATATGCAATACAGACCATCTTCCACTTTCTAAAGGGATAGACATATTGACCTACAGCTAGAAATGCTCATGAAATTGTCTTCCAAATTTCCTTTTCTCCAGGCTTTATTATGGTAAAAGCCTGAGCAAAATTGTCCCGAACTTCCAGTTGTTGATTTCATAATTGCTGACTTAAGCGTCTCTTTATAATGTTTAGAGCAACTTAATGGAAGTTGGAAATTTCAGGCAAAATATTTTTGCCTCTTTGCTACTAAACAGTAAACAGGCAGTTAGTGTTTGTGGAGGCTGCCGAAGTGAGCAGCACTGACTGCGCCACAAACCAAAGTTCTTTGCTTGCAGTCAGCTACCTTGAGATGACATTGTGGGATGTTTTTTCTGTCCTCTGTTGACTTGCACATAAACACTTTCAGACATTTGTGTAGAATTGGAAGAGTAATGAATTAGAAATGTCAATTCACTTCCACAATTGTTAAGGTTTAATGATAACTGTGTTATTGCTATGATATTCTTATTGAAAGGACTAAGAAATGTGAATGGTTTCATTTTGCATTCTCTGAGTACATTTGTGAGATGAGATGTGTGATAGCAGAGAAAATTACGGTTGATAGTTTACCAATTCGCTTATTTCTCTTTTTAGATGTTCCCATTTTTCTTGTAATATTATCTGGTATCTCCTACCATTATTGAGTCCTTATATGTGTGTGCACACACAAACGCTGGTAGGTTATGCATGACCCTGAGATCTGGCAGCAAAAGAGAACAAAAGAAGCAAAGGGACCATGATCGCCAACTCACAGGTAGGAAACTAATGTTCAGTGAGATTAACTCCGTTGATGTAGCAGTTTCTAAAAGTGGTATCCTCCCAGCATACACCAGCATAATTTCTGTACTTTGTCGTATGAGGTTTTGTATATATGCTTGAATTTCGTAGCATCTTAATGTGAACTGTTCCTAAGAGGAATGTAATTACAGCATCTAGCTGTGGTGATAATGGACATTATAGAATTACCTCAATGGAAAAGCAGATCCTATATATTGTGATGACATCATCTGAAGGTTGAATAAATGAGAGAATCTCAGTGTTAAGTGGGGTGGGATGTGTCAGAGATTAAATAGGGTTAAAAAATGGAAACTTTATGGAGATACTATCAATGAGGTGGCAAGAGATTCAGGGCATATCCCGTGGGGCACTAACAGCAAACTTCCCTTCCTCTTGCATTCAAGTGGGAGCTCTTTGCAGTCAGACTGCTGCCCAGCATTTTTGCTGCTTCTGTTTGTTACATTTGGATGTCAATGTCTAATTAACTTGATGATGCAAGGTAATCTACTCTGGCTAAGGAGCATGTAGCACAGTATAAATCAGGAAGGACAGAAACTGATGGTGTCCTTTGTATGCATTCAGTCCTAGGCTGACTGCAGGTTCTCTGAGCTGCCACACTTTCTTGCTTGGGGAGCTTGTTTGGCATAGACTGTCCTTCAGGTTTTCAAATTTATATAAAAGGATCATTATCATGTTGCAGGATACTTAAGATTAAAACCTTCAATGGAAGCTACCAGACTGATGGTAACATTAAACTTCATGATGCAAGTGAGATGGTGAGACACAAAAATGATTCAGCAGGACCTGTGGTGGAGGAATGAGCACAATGATTTGATTGATTTATTTATTTAGAGCTTGTATCTGAGCTTTAACCATGTTATTGCTCTTCTCCATGAAGAGCACATACAAGAAGTCTTGTGAAACCATTTACCCTCATATCATGTACTCAACCCCCAACTTGAGTACCATGCAGCAGAAAGGCAGAACAAGCATATTTTTAAACCACTAAAAAGGTTTTGTTGAAGTATATAAAGCTGTTGAAAACAAATCTGCTATACAGGAGTAAAAGCTATTAAATCAGTGCTGTGCTCCTCTAGTTAGTAATTTCTAAATTTCTTGTACTGACACAGAGAGAAACATGATTTTAAAAGCCAACAGATTCATTAACATAGTGTGACGACCCAAAATACCTGTATATTAAAAAAGATAACAGATCGATAAACCTGTCTGAAACAGTTGTCTTGCAGTAGTATTGAATTTTGAGGATTTTGCACCAGCGTTTTCTGAAGAAATAATTTTCTAGTAAAGGGGAATTGTGTCATAACCAGTTGCTTTTATGGATAAGGAAGAAGAAAGATCTGGACTGATTCTGTCCTAATTAGCAGGAAACTTGATCTGAGTCCGGAGCTTATTCTTAGGAGGCCAGCCAGGCTGTCTGAATGGAGAAACTACACATTTCAAATGACCTTGGATCTGTATCATGCTTCTGGTGACCCCAGTCTCCGCTGGCTTCCACTGTACTGAAGGAGAGCTGCACAGTATGGTAGAAAAATGCAGTGGAGAAAAGGTGTCAGCTGATGACTAAGAATTACTTTTTAATTCTAGCTCCAGACAAAACAGAGGGGAGGGTGCAATCCTCTGTCTTCATTTTTACCCATTCGGCAACTGGGAGCTCTTGTTTCCATCCTTCAAAAGCATCCAGGGAGGTGGAGGACAGATTAGCGCATGCAGCTGCTGGCTGCTTGAGTTCATTAGTAAATGCATGTGCCATAACCCACAGCGATTTGCCCATGGAATGGCATTGCTTGAAATGTTGCAGAGTTGATAGGAATCAAAACAATGTTGACTCTGAGTCAGTTTTTAACACTGATACCTAATTTAAATAAATACCAGATGGGACAGAGGCAGTTTGTCTAGGTAATTACATGATCCCCACTTGTACAATGCTGTACTGAGGCTTCAGTAAAGATATGCATGGAAGCATCCAACAGCTGGGATGCTACCATAGTAAGGAGAAGTGAGGCATTACCAGCCAGAGCAGGAGCAGGGAGAGAAAGGTGGTTCACCCTCTGCCTGGAATTTTGGTACAGCCTAGAGAACCTTTTGAATATCTAGGAATAATTAAAATGAATGCAAGAAATATGCATGTAAAATTAATGCTTGGCTAAAAATTACACTTAAATGTGAAATTTAAAGTAGTTTTGCAAACAGCCCAGGAAGTAGCTGGGAGCTTCCGATGTCTTTATTTTATAGCAGTAGAAATGGCAAAGGGAGTTCAACATAAATTGAGAAAGGACATTTAATTAGTAAAAATTCGACTAGAAGCAAATCAGTTCAACTAATGTCTTTTAGATTTCTTACTTGGAGACATCAACTATCACAGAAATTTCATTAAACATGATTAGTTTAATTATTTTCTCCTTAGTGAAGAGTGCTAATTGACTTGGCTATGATAAATATGCATCTGAATACCATTTTGAACTCCCTACAGATCCCAATTGTTCTTAAAGTCTAAGGTGTACAGCTTGCTGCTACAATCTGTTTTTTAAAGCAAAGGTTTTTTCAGGGGGTACCATTGATTTCAAAGGTTTTTACATTTTTACATTTTTTTCTTCTAAAAAAAGGGAGGCAATTTTTGATCAAAATCTGAGGTGAAATTATGAGGGCTCTGAAAATAACCTTGACGTGTGTATCTTGTTCCTAGCCATGGATTCTGCCTATGAATTGAAGTCAAATGAAAATCTGCAAAGGGGAATGGTTAACTGCTAACCATTGTAACAGCTTCAAATATGTCATCAGTTTGCATATAAGAATAGCATTAGTTACACTTGAAGGTAAAAGGGAACAATATACGGCAAACCCTCTTAAGCACACATCAGACCTTAATTTGGGGCCATTGTCTTGTAATCACAATGAAGATGATCCTCCAAAATCATTTTAAAAACCTGCATGCGTGCCCTTTCTGGCAACTTGGAGCTCATGATCTCCCTGATCTATGACTCTCTTGAAGACTGAGCAGAAAAGAAAAAGGAAAAAGAAAGAGCTTTCTGTGAAAAGTTTTATTTTAAGCATCTCTTTGGTTTTACTGCCTAGAAAACTTTTACTAGAACAAGTGTTTTTGCATTCACATGGACAAGCTAATGATACTATTGGGTTATCTGTTCTACAGATCCTTTTCTTGGTTTCTTGCCAGGTGTAATTATAAAGTAGATGCAATTCCTTGATGTAAGAATGAAGTTAAAGTAAGCTAATTAAAAATGGAATCACTATAGGTGTACAAAGGTGCTCCATAGATTTGCTTGGGTTTTTATTATTCAAATCTCCCCGTGTCAGGATATGTTACTTTCTAATCCTTGACCCTGTCATTTAATCAAACAAAAGCATGCCTGTCTTCTAATTAACAAAATAATTTCCCTTGTGGATACAGATGTTCCTGTAAATCTAAGATAAACATCAGTGCAATTAAAGTGCAGTTCAAGTTTCTGAAATTTACTTTGGAACACCAAAATGCCATAGTAGTAAGTGTTTGAGGAACTGTTACTCAATGAAATGATTCATGGGGGGGGGGGGGGGTAGTAATAAAAA
>JAOEHY010038463.1:0-14140 GCA_025447955.1 Psilopsiagon aurifrons
GGCCTCCGTACTCGCTCGGCTCGCAGGTCACGTAAAGGCGGCGGCGCGGGCGGTAATGTGGCTCTGGGCCGGGCCTCGGGCGCGGAGTCCGGCTCCGGTGCGGGGGAGACGCGGCCCGGGTCCTGCCTGCGGCTGCCGCATGACTGCGCGGCCCTGCGGGATCTGCCGCCACCGCCACGTGCCTCGGGCGCTGAGGTCCCAGGGCCCAGGTAAGCGCCGGGCGGGCCCTGCGTGAGGAGGGGATGCTTCGGGTTTAGGAAGCAGCGGAAGACCCCGCTCTTGGTCGGCTGCTGAGGCTGCCCAGGAGTGCCTTACGGCGATAGCTGGAGGACTAAGAAAGTGGAGCCAGTGGCATTATATTGACTCCACTGATACTATCCTCCTAAATTAAATGGTGGAGGAACAAGGCCTGCCTGTGAGAGAAAGTCAGGGCCTACTTCGTCTACCTACAAGGTTTTAACGGTAATTAAGAGGGCGCAAGTTACAGCTCGGATATTTCTGTAGAAAATGGTGTGTGTGTCTGGTTTGAATTGAACGCAATAAACCGAATTTCAGGGTTATTGTGTTGCCTGTTCTGCGCTGTGACAGTGTTCTACCTGCGTGTTTTCACTCACAGGCTCGTGGGTCCCATTGTTCCCGACTCCAGGACCGGTTGATGAGCGACGCTGGATGCACTGAAACCAGTTTGGTAACCTTGGATGCACTGGTAACCAGTTTGGAAGCTGTACCCATCCATTCAGCCCAATGGTTTATGTAAGCCTGTCTGATAACACGTGCAGCCTTGTGGAAGGGTTTCCTGTGATGCCCTCCGGTGGCCACGACATGTATTTTAAACCAGGCGGGAACAGAAGAGGATTGGAAAAAGTGGTCCTTTTTGCCCACTTGAAAGGGGTTTGAGGGTAACTCCTGCTAAGCCTAAGGGCCTTTGGGCAGCCAGCATTGGTAAAGGCCCTGGTTAGCTGATCTGGGTTATCCTGTCCTTGGGCAGCTCTTGCTGCTGTAATCCCTGCAGGGGATGCACGTACCAGTTAATGCATGCAGTGAAAAGCAAGAGGAAGAAAAACACTGACAGGTACCAGGAAAAATGCATCTTGCAGCACATAGCTTGCTGTCAGAGATGGGGACAGCTCATTTTTATCTGCTGTTGTGCTTTTGCATGATCAGCTTCAGCAGTGAGACAGAGTTCTTGTAGACAGGCCAGAGATGAGAAGTGGTTTAGCTGCAGTAGGAAAATCCCCTTTTACTGTCAGATACAGCTTCCAGTTCTGTGCAGGCCTGGCCCTTACTCAGAAATGGACAACACTTACCCTGTCTGCTGGACTGCACAGAAAGATGAGGTCAGTGTGAATGCCCAGCATGGGTGTACTGGTCTGATCAACAGACCTTATAGTGGAAGTGGTGGCCTCGCTGTAGGGGATTTATTTACAATACAGTGATAGCTGGTTTAAAAAATTAAGGCTGTTCATGCCTTTTCCTTTGTTGTATAAATATTTAAGTGACAGGGCTGGTATTCCTAAGGGAGGAAGTGCTTGGGTTACTGCTGACAGGTGAAGCATATATTAAACTGAAACGTGCCAGCTCATTCCCTTACTGTTTTCAGTCTAGTAGCCAATTACTACTTATTTGTTCCTTTTTCAGATAGTCCTGTTCTGCCTTTGCTGTCCGGGACCATGGCAGGTGATGATCCCTAGGCCGTGTTCTGCTGAGCCAGTTGCTCCATGCTCAGCCTTCAGGCCTGCGTTCTCCAGCAGATTCATCAAGCTGGTAATGTAATGACAGAGCTGTTTGGTAGCTGTAGTCCCACTCCCAAGCGTGTCTGAGCATCTCACATTCAGCTCAGAAAATCTGTTCTTGCAGCAGTCCAGCAAGAGGGTTGTGGTAGGTGGAGGTGGTGGTGCTGCTCACAGTAGAACATCTGCTTCCATCAGAATTGTTGGGTTCACCTCTAAATGCTTGTTGGGAGGTTTGGACATCTTCCTAGCTCTGCTCTGATACTTCTGCATCTTATTCTGTCAGATACCTACTCGAAGAGTGCGGTACTTGGTTTTGGGCAGATAAAGGTAAAATGTGTTCCAGTGGGTGAAAGTTTGACTCTGAATCAAGGCATACATTTTTAATTAAAGAATGAAGCTTTTTCACCACTGCAGTCCCTGGCAGAGGAGCTGTATGCCTCACCTGCTGTTCTCTAGTACAGCCTTGCCACTGTCAGCAGTGCCCCCTGCATCGGTGGTGATTGCTGGTGGAGTCAGCCGTTTCTGGTGGATACCAGCTGCTGTGACCGAAAGCCAGTGCAGCTGCAGTCTGTGGCCTGCCTTAGAGGGGGTCTGACACTGAACAGAACAACCCTGGAAATCTCCGAGTTCTAGTAGACTTAAGAAAAGACCCTGTACTTGCCTAGCTCAGGGTCACGAAACGCATCTTTTTTGAGGCTTGTGAAACAAACACAGACCAGAGAAGACAGTACTGATCACTGCCTAATGTGTGTTCAGCCCCTGTTTTTATGGTTTCTGCAGAACCTGTTTTGGAGAGATGTATTTAAGCTATTTGGGGAAGAACAGATGAGCTTTTGGCACACAGTTCTACAACAAATCTCAGTTGCCAGGCTTTGTTTCTCACAGTATTCTTACAATATACAAGTAGAGACCTTGTATATTGTAGAGGCTGCTGCCTGTGCCCAACCATCCCCTGGAATGGAAACTTGAACCAGTGATTTTTGTAATGAATATGCAATAAATCTGTGGAAAAGCTTCTCTGTTAATGACTCTTGATTGAATTTGGGTATTTCTGACATACATGAATGCGGCTGTTCAGAGCTAGACAAGCCTGTTTGATTTTCTGCTGTCTGGAAGTGAAGCCTAAGCAAGGACATTTCAGTGCGTGCTGGGCCAGAGCTTCCAGCCCCCACAGGACACCCAAAGCTTCAAGGACACAGCATTGGGGTGAGAATTCTTCAGCACTGAGGAGGTGAACAGATCTGTGAGAGTGGAGAAATCACCCAGGTGGGGGTGAGCATAGTCAGAAAGAACCACCTAAAAATGACGCTTTAGGTTTCTCTGCAGGGGCAGTGAAGCAGTGCAGAAGGCCTCGGTTTGTTTTGTGAATGAAGTAGAGGCGTGGGCATTCTGTAAAAATGTCTTTTATTACTTGAGACAAGTGCTTGTCAAAAAGCCTCCCTCTGCATGGTGGGCACTAACAGTTCACACACAGAGGAGGCGTATTTGGTTATCTCGTGTCACAGACTTCATGTAGCAACAAGACTACTTGATTGTGAATCAGCTTCATGGTTGGAGTGTTTTCAGCTCGGTCTAGCAGCTGTACTGTGATTATGCCTTTTGCTATTTTTGGTTTTCTTTGAAATTTTACCTCTTCATCAAACACAAGAGTGGAATTAATAAATGCTCTGGAGCAGGGGGGTCCGCTGGGCATGAAATGGGGGAACCACTGAGCCAGCTGCCATTGCTGCATGGTGACTGTCACCTCTGAGAAGGATGGTATCCATTTCCAACTGGAGAATTGTGGGATGCTGATGGAATTGTGACCATAACATTTTTTAGCTAAGATCCTGTCTAGAGGACAGAAATTGTAAGGACTTAGGCCTGGCAGCTGGTGTGGGTTGGGGTCGCTTTGCTCTTTCTTGAGAGACAGATGGTTTATAGAGAGTGTGATGGAGCAGTTAATGCTTGAAGAGGACATTGCTCGCTGCAGGTTAAATATAGGTATGGTAGCTGTAGAACGCAGGTTATGGGAGGGCAGTCCATGGGGGTACTGCAATTCCAGTAAGTATCCGTAAGATACCGGGTGTTTCCAAAGCAAAGCAGGGGTGAACGTAATGCTGGAAGTGTGCACTGAATGTGTACAGGTGCTGGGCAATATCTGCGTTGAAAAATGACAGTCTGCAGTTCTCATAGTCCAGCAAGATGCCAATCCTTCTAGGCGGGAGAGTAATTCTGATGTCTGGTGTCATCCCACTGTGTAGGAATTCATATTTGTGCCTGTAGGCAAGAAATTGAAGTAAAAAAACCTGAGGGCACCCTGGCAGTTCTTAAAGGGAAGTGCTTTGTGCACATAGGTGTGTTCAGGGCACGCTTCCTGCCAATTTGGCTTGCCCCAAAACAACACTTGCCATCTCATCACCTTGCCCCAGGATAGCTGTAGGCCCTGCCAGGGAGAGACCTGCTGAGACAGCTCAGTCCTGTCCTTCAGGCCCTGCTGTGCTACCCATGGGTTCTCCTGTGGTACTTACTGAGCCTCTTTCCTGCCAACCTTCCCTTGCAGCTGTAAGAAAGCGCAATCCCTTAGGCAGAGGCTTCCTGGCACACAGTGTGGTTGGCATCCTCCAGTCTATGGGGCATCGTTTGTCAAATCCCACTGTCTAAATGACATTTCTGGTTGCTTTTCCTCCAAGACCTTCCTCCCCAGCCCGGGCGGTGGTGGTGGGGAAGTTCCAGTCTTCGACTTCATTTACTAGAGGGTGACATCTTTTAATTGTGATTCCTGGACTGTGGGTTATTGAAGGCCAGGAAGGTGCTCCATAGGTAAGCATCTTTGCCATGCAGGGAGCCCTCTTCCCTATGCAATCTGTTCAAGCAATACTGGGGTCCTTTAACAGTTACTCAAACAGTTCTCCCTAGTGTGGCACGCTGCAACCAAGATATGTGATTTCTATGGGAACTTGAGCCTTTCTGTGCAGAAATAGGAAGATTTATTCAGTTGAAGTGATGAGTTATCTGGTATTTCATAAGGCCCAGCTTCTTCACTAACCACCTCCTCCACCTACACCACTCAGACCTGAGACTTCCCTGTGGAAATCGGTATGGCAATGACTCAAACTGTGCAATGGCCCAGCTCCCTTTACTGTCTGAAGTCCATGCTTGTTGCTTCAGAAGAATGAGAGTTTCAATGTCCTTCTTAGCTCAGTGTAGCAAGGAAACCAAATAGCCTGCCTGCAGTGTATGTGGAAGTCATTAGCTTTAGTGGGTTTGGTCTCCCTCATTAAGCAGCATTTGTGGTTGTGTGGGAGATGAGTGCCCGCACTGCTGATGACTGCCTATGCAGCAGGCACCTGGGGAGGAGTGTGTGCTCCAGCCAACTGGAGCACCTAAATCCTCCCTGTGTACCAGCAAACAGGACAGGCAGATTTGGGCTGTGCTGTGCCAACCTTATCCTTTACTGACTATGCATGCATAGGTGGTGTCCAAGGGGGCCTAGCAGCACCCTGGCCTCTCCTGGCTGAGCAGTAAGCCATTCAGACAGGCAGTGAGCAACACTCAGGGGTGCCTGGGGGTGTGACCTGTTTCTTGCTCCTAGATGCTTTGAAGAGTGCCCAAGCCTCACCAGAGAGTCAGGCCATCATGCTGGTATAAAGGTATCTGGGAAAAAGTCAGCAGGTTCAGCTGGCAGAGGGGAACTGGTATTTCTGCATGCAGGTATGGCTGCTGGGTGCTTCCACAGGTAGGAGAGTGCATACAGCTGGGTTTAGCCAGATATGTAGTTTGATAGGTCATGTGGATCTGTTACTCTCTGTCTTCCCAGTGAGGTTTCAGGGGCCCAAACAAGCTCACTTCTGTAGTGCAGATTTTATTCAGGTTAGTTATAGGACTGCCTATTTCAATGTGAGAATGTCATTAAGCAGGAAGATTTGCCTAAAGGTTCCAGTATCCTTCCAACACCTGTTCACAGTGCCAGAGGTATAAGGTCAGTAGCTCCTCATTAAGTGCTTGGTCTGGGCTTTGATATAAATCTCTGACTGCCCCCTGCAAGTATGAGCTCCCTGCTGCTCTACCTGCAGGTACACATGTAGGTGGTGTTCCTCTAGAACTGTAGCTTCCACAGCCCTTACCTTGATGGTGTGATGATATGCCTCATGCACCAGGATGAGTTGTTTGCCCCCAGATAACCATGTCTTGGAGTGTTTTCAAAAGCCACGCCGATTCTGTACTCTGTATCTTCCTCAACTTCTACCTCCCAGTAATGCTTTCCTGGAAATGGAATCAGACTGCCCAGTATCCCAATGCACCTGTGGGAGACAGACAGCAGTGCTTGCTTTGGCAGGGACTCTGCATGCTGCATGAACTGTATGCGTGCTGAAGACCTGACACACAAACTGCAAGTTTCTTTGTGACTCCTGCCCTGTTTTCACCTGTGGGAAGCTTTGCGGTTCTGAAGCGAGAAAATTGAGCAAAATAACCCCTGCCAAATGCTTCTGAAACACCATAACTGGAATTAAGAGGGCAATGTGAATCCCGCAAGACTATACCCAAGCTTTTTCTCAGGAAAAGTACACAGTGTATTAGCTGTCATTGCTGCATCATTGGGATAGTAGGTTTCAAAACACTCCTTCAGTTTTGAATGAGGGGGTCACACACACAACCTGTATGTTTCTGTGGTAGGGTCTAATGTAAATTACAAAGGCAAAGTATGTTGCTGGCAGGCAGTGAGCTCATCTACCTCTAGGTAATGCTGAGAAAGAGCTGCACTCAGCTTTTGGAAGGCCTGATGTGTAAGGATGGGCACGCACAGCAAGATAAGCTGTACTCTGTGCCACCTCACCATCAGTCCCTTAAAGCAAATGTACAGTTCACTGCTAGTGCATGTAGATGTCTTGGAAATACCTTAAAGGCTGCTGAAATTAGGACTCAGAGAGGCTGTGTTGCTACAGCTTGAGAAGGAAAAGGAATGATGCAAAATGTAAACATCTGTGAACAAAACATTACCATAGAAATAAGAACTGCAAAGCCACCAAGGCAGGCCTGAGTCAGACCATAGGAGCTGCTGTGGTTAGGAAACACATCAGCCTTCTGGAGATCACACAAGCTTCAGAAGGGTTTGCAGTGTAATTTCCTTGTAGTGTGAGTGTTGGTCCTTTCAGCTTGGGACCTTTCTCTTCTTTCTTTTTTCACAGTACCTTTGTATAAAAGAGGCTTCTGAAAGTTCACGGTGGCATCAAAAACTCAGCCTCAGAGTTCAGAATGAGATGAGTGCCAGCTCTGGCTGTTTATGTGAAACATTAAAGTACCCTGTGGAAGTGGGATGAAATCTCATTTAGGCTTATCATTATGACTTTAATGAAGAGAATCATCTGCCTCCTGGCTCTTTTCTACCATGCCTTCTAGTAACATTGCTTTTCCACCATGGGACTAAGTTGTGGGTTTGTATTATTCTGTGGCTGCAAATGCCTGTCCTGGTTATATGTTGTGAAACACATCTTTCAGCAAGCCAAGTCTCATTTCAGTGGAAAAGGGCCTAATTCTTTTTCGGAAAGTAAAATCTGTTGGCCCAAATAGTATCAGCTAGATCTGTCAGCAAGAGAAATCAGTATTCAGATTTCACTTCTTTCCATACCATTTGCTTTGGCACTTCAATACCTGTTCGAATTCAGCTCAATGTGCCTAATGTGTAAGCAGATTTGTATGCAGTTGTGGCTGGCTGCATCTGTAATCCTCTTTATGAACTTGCATTAACTTCCAAGTGATGCTTAAGTTTCAAAGAGCAGCTAGAGAGAGACTGAGATTTAAACTCACAGAATCAATGAGAGTTGCCAAAAGCCCCATTAGATACCTCTTTGCATCTATGTAAAAAACCCAAACAGATCAACTGTGCTTGGAACTGCAAAAGCCTCTTTCAAAGAGGGTCTAGTGCCCAGAGCACCAATAGGTTTTTTTGCCCACTGTGTAGTATTTGCTGTAGTGAACAAGTTTTACATGAGATGAATGCTTGGTGGTTTCCATTGGACAGAGTTATATAAAAGCAACACCTAAATCTCCACATGTGAAAACTACACCAAGGAAAGATGGGCAGAGCCCCCTGCACATGATGTGCAAAGCTCTATCACCTTGGCAGCTTGCAGAGAAGGGGCAGGAGACAGGGAACAACAGCCAGCACAGTCTTGGAAGTGTGCAAGTGCTGATCACTGTAATTAACACAGAACCTAATAATTATGGTTGGGTTTTTTTCAATCTCACAAGTGCTATATTAAGAGTATCTGGAGTTTGATAGTTTTTTTTAATGTATGTGTAACATTTTTCTAGGGGTTTTGGGCTCTGTAAAGAATTAAATGGGAAGAAAGCTTTGGAATTTAACAGAGGTCGATGCACACATCACGCAAAGGGAAATGTTGTAAACCATATGTATTTGTCACCCTAGAAATTCTTAGAAAAGAGCAGGAAGCCAGAAGGAGTTCAGTAATGCCCAGGAACAATAACCCCAGTGAAACTATGGGGCCTGAAGAAAGGGATGCAAGGTTTTACTCTTCGAGGACTTGTGGGAAAGCCTGCCATTTCAAACTTACCTTATGAGCCCAACTTGAAATACCTTAAAATAAATCTGATTTTATAAAAGATGACTAATCTATATTTTTAAAGGACTGATAAAGATGCTTGCAGTTGTCTAAATCTCAAGACAATTATAGCCACGTATCTAAAAACCAAGATGGATAAAACACTATACATTATACACACACATATACAGTCTGGAAGTGCTACTTGGTTGGTGTGTGGCTTGAATGTAAGGATTGCTGCAATACCAGTAAACCTTTTCAGTGGATTTAAATTCAATGCAGAGGCATGTCATAGGTGAAGCAGCCACAAGCCACATGCATTAGACGCAGCTGAAGTTCTTCAGTTTACCTTGTAAAGCTGTTATCATAGACAGGCAGATCACACTCTGGGTTTTCCAGTTCATCACATGCAATTGTAAATCCATCATCTAGAATCGCCAGCAAAGGATGGGCTGTGTCCTCATTAAGGCAGAAGTAGGTGCCTGCAAGAGAGAATGCATGAGGATAACTCCAGCAACTCCTTTAAGGCATTGTGGTTTGCAGCAAAAGTGTGGTGAAATGTCATTGGGGTCCACAAATAGATTAAACAGTGCTCTGGAGAGAAGCTATGGCTGACACTGAGAAGACAGAGTTGTCCATTTGGAGTTTTTCAAATAAATGGGTTTTACAGCTTAACACTGTTTAGTTGCAGCCTTGTGAAAAGCAGAAAAGGGCCTTAACCTGGTTTGGAACCCAAAGCTGCAGGCATTGCACAGGAAGTAGCTATTCAAAGATGAAGGGTTTGTCCCTGCAATGGACTGTCCAGTTTCAAGTCATCTTCCTCAGAGATTAAGTAATCACTGAAAGAGGGGCTTAAAGACCTCTCCATGGCCTCACTCTCCCACAAAAATGTTGAGGATAGTTTGAAGAGAAGGATCTCTACAAAGGTGCCACATGCAGTGTGCCTCATGCTTCAGCACCCCCGAACCAGATCAGCCTTTAGAGAGGCGAGTTAAGCCAGCCCAAGATGAAAGTCCTTCCGCCTCTCCCCGTTTGGAAAGCTCACAAAGCATGTCTGACGCACTGTGCTCTGATGCGATGCCACCTGCATCGCAGCTGGTGTTTGTAGTTGGTGTTTGTGTATCCACCCCAGTAAGAATCAAAGGTCATTCTCAGTGCTGGAGGTGAGCGCTTGCAGCAGGCAGGTCAATTTGCATTAGCTGTTTGCATAATGTAGACTCAGAGAAGATAAATCTCTCCATGCTAATCCCAAATGAAATCATTATAATCAAAGTGCAACTTACTTCAATGCAAATACAATACAAACAATGACAGGGCAATTACAGGCATGTGCTGCTGAAAACAAACACATGCTGTGCAAGCAGAATTGGCAATTTCAAATACTGAGTTTGATTTAAGCAGCTGAAAAACACACAAACAATGGTAACACAGTGTCAAACTTCCTCTCCAGGGATTTAAGAATAACCACTTTTTCTGTGGTGTCACTGCTGTCTAGCAGGCAGGTTTTTTTACTGAAATGTGGCTTTTTGCAGATTAATGGATATGCAGTCAGCTTGCTGAAAAAGCACAATTTGCAAATTACTGAAGCTAAGGGCAGAAGAGATCCAGGTGTGTTGTTAACCACCTGTGACTGATGTGGGAAGTTTGAGACACCCCAGTGAAGCTACAGTGGTGAAGGTGAAAATAGGTGCTACCTGTAAGTCATTAAAGTGAGCTTTGATTAGATGATTGGGAGTGGAAAGGGCTTCCAACTTCCCTTTGGGGAAAAGGTTAAATCTTGCTCAGTGTGGTACTGAGAGCAGAGATGAAAATGTTGTGTTGGTTACTAAAGCAAAGCTTCCAGCTAAAAGCTGGACTACCTTTTTCCTAATGAATAAAGGGGATCAGCCCTCATAGCTTCCCCAGCCATGCTGAAGATGTTAATAGATACAGAGGAAGATTTTGCTAAATGGCTCTGGAAAATACTGACTGTGTCTGCCATACTTTCCAGCAGCAGGATCATTATAAGGTAATCTCTGAAGCAAAACTGCACTAAAACTTTCTTTCTTGGTGGGTCAGTATTTGGCAAGCTGGCAGCATCTTGAGGGTGTTGGGTTGATGCTGTCTTTTAAAATGCAGTAACTTTCAAATGTCAAGTATACTGGACAGAAATAATTTTAAATTACAGGGCTAAAGCAATGCACTTACTGTTACAAAAAGAGGGATATTTTTCTTTCCTAAAAGTTTATCAGATATGTAGTTAGATGTAAGACATTAGGACCTGATCCAGAGGCCATTGAAGCCAGCAGGAATCTTTCTGTTGAGATAATAGATGCTACAACAGGCTGCTGGAGTTGTCCTGTGCTGTGTGTACCTGTGGTGTGTATCAGGACAGGGTCACTTCTTTCACTGGAACCACCCAGGTTTAGGGCTCTAACACAGAGGTAATAGCTTCGTGTTGGCTGCAGGTGAATTAGGACTTCGCAGTTAGGAATCCCCACAATTGATCTACAGAAAATAAATCGATGGAAAATGAGAGGATACAGAACAAAGTTGAGCCTTTGAGGTTATTTTTCTAAATAACAAAGAAAAAATTACAGGATCAGCTTCTCTTGTAACCCATCAACAACACTTTACCTTGTACAGCTGTCAGTATTGCAGGCATCAGATAGTCTGTGACAGACTACACAGTTTTTTACATTTGCTTATGCCCTCTTCCCCTTCCCTGTATAGTAATTTACATTTACACAGTTTTGCTAAGAGGAATGTTTGTAAACGTAGATTCATCAAAGGATCATGGATCCTTTCTTAATACTATCTGATACCACATGACTTGAAATGGTTTAATCTCTCCAGGTCATTGACTAGATAGAATAGTGACTCACTCAGTAATGGTATCACCGTTTTCCTCATCCGCCAGCTTGGACAATTCAACCGTGTAGGAATCAACAGGGTTAATGTCTCCAGATTCCCAGCACACCACTGCTGCGTTTTCACAACTTCGAATCTTTTTACTCTTTATGGTAGGTGGTGAAGGAGCTAAAAAGTAGTCAAAATAACAATTCTAAGCTGTTGCTTGAAGATGTTTGCAACAACATGCTTTGACAACTTAAAAGATAAAACAAAGTTGTGAACTAATGCTAGCTAATACAGTTAGAAACCTGTTTCTCCAATGGATAATAAACAGCAGGCAGGGCAATAACAGTACTATTTAAAGAGTTAATTTGGACTATAAACATCACAAAGAGAATTAATTAGAGAAGTAACGTAGATCAAGCCTGATTACAGAATCATTTTCTTTCTACGATTGCTTTTATCTTTGTTATGAGGGTGCCTCTCTTCTCCAAGATGTCAAAGACATCTGGAATGGGTGCTTGAAGGTCTCACTATGACCTCTCTATGTCAGGATTTCACATAATGTGCTTGATCAAACTGCAGTTACAAAGGGCAGCATAGCAGGTGAATCCACAAAATACCTACAGGCCAAGAAAAGGAGAGCTGGCATCCACCTGGCAGAACTGGGAGACATGAGCCTTATTCCCAGCTCTCCTACATGCTTGTATCTAAATAAGTTATTTTGTGCTTCTGTTTCTTCAATTCTAAAACAGGGACAATTGGCCTGATAGGCTCTCCAAATAAAAGTAGGAAATTCCCATGCAGTCAAAAGAGTTGCATCAGAAGAAACAAAGTGCCCAGAAAGAATCGCTGGCATAAAATTCAGAGATGACTGTGAATTTCACTATGAAGGTTGCATAACTGTATGAATAAAGTATTTTTACCTGTTACATAAACTGTTCTTTCACTTGGTGGACTGATACCAGAGGCATTTAAAGCACTAACCCAAAATTCATACTGTGTATTCGGCAGCAGATTAGTAATGGTGCAGTATGTTTCTTTGACTTTCAGGGTATGCTCTGAAATAAGAACAACACCACATTTACAGTGCTTTTACAGAGTCACCCACTCCTCCCCAAAGCTGCCTCAAATAATGGAGCTGAGGTGCATTGTTTTGTCTGCTGAGTTTAAGAAAGCTTCTTGTGCTCCATACCCTTTGATTAGCTGTCAGGCTGCTTCACCATGCCTTCCCCTAAGGAAGCATGAATCAGACAACACAGCAGCTTCTGAAGGAGCCACATCACTCGGAGAGGAAAACCCAAGAAATCACAGAGAGAAAGGTCACCCACCTGCCACTGGATCTTTTTCTAAAAAGACCTTGCATATTCCTACTCCAGGGATGCTGTCCGGTCTGCTCTGGTCAGCCCAGCTGAGCTCATCCCAGCAGCGGGACAAAAGCTGAAATTATTTCACTACTAATCTCTCATTCTTCATCATAAATTTGAATAGGTTCTGCTTTTCAGAGAATCATTAGGAAGGGACTCTGGAGATCATCCAACCACACCCCCCTGCCATAGCAGGGCCACCCAGAGCAGGTTACATGGGAACACTCCCAGGTGGGCTTTGAATGTCTCCAGAGAGGGAGATTCCATGGCCCCCTGGGCAGCCTGTTCCAGTGCTCTGCCACCCTCAATATAAAGTAGTTCTTCCTCATGTTGAGGTGACACTTCTTGTGTTTTAGTTTATGCTCCTGTTTGCTCCTCATACTGTCACTGGTCACCACTGAAAAGAATCTGGCACCATCTTCTTGGCACTCACCTTTGGCATACTTATATGCATTAATTAGATTTTCTTTCTGAACTGGCCATTTGGCACTCAGCTGGCTTCCACTTTTGCTGAAGTGACTGGGTGTTTTCAGTCTGCAAGTTTATTATTAGCAAAGGCATTTTTGTCACAACAAAAAGTGGGGTATTTTAGGATGGTCTGTGGTTCTTTTTCTGTGTGTGTGGGTGACGGGGAGTTACAGCCTATTATTAGCACTGAGATAAACTGTAGAATGACTGTGGGGGTTTCAGTGACATGCTGATAATATGATAATTTACTCTCTAAAAATACTGTGCTTTGCAGTGGGTGCAGCACATATGTGTCTAACACACTGCCCACCCTCCAGGAAAGGAAATACTACTGTTGAGACCTGACTCCATCCACTGCCTGCTTCCCACTCTTGCTATTCCAGCTGCTGCCCCGTCTTGTCTTTGCTCCTGTGCTGGGTCCTGCTGCAGCTGGCAGCATGGCAGACCTATCAGGGAAAGAGTGATAAAGCCAGGAGGAAACATACTGGCAGATATGACAGGTTTGGTGTCGGAGAGAGTGAACAGAAAGTGTACCAGTTGCCACAGCAAGTCCAGAGGCACTTTGGAACCAGCTGGTTTTGGCAGTGGAGAGCTGATATGTCCCTTTGGGTCCAGGCCTCCTTACCTGGTTGTTCATCACTGCGCCTCTCATTGTTCACTGTTTTATAGCACAGTTGGTAGCACTCAACAGTGTCATCTGAGAAGAGGCTCCAGCAAACTCTCAGTGAGGTGCCAGTTGCTGCATTGGGAGCCTGGGGATTGATCACAGGGGCACAAGGAGCTGCAGAGGGGAAAACAGGCCAGGTTTTGAATGTATAAGCATGGTCTGTTCACAGGCAAACACCTCTCCTCTCACAAAGGTGTTTGTGCAAAGCCTGGGCACTGAATAGGGTGATATTGCTCCCACATGGAGAAAAGTGAGGAGTTGACCCTGTAAATACTTGTAGATAATAATCAGGTCACTGGTGTATGGATTAGTCTTGTTTCAAATCAGAAAAATAAAATACATAAGCCTCAGCCAAATCCTTTTCCTGACCTCCTCTGCCTCTGAATACTGCTGTATGCCACAGAGCAACATCTGATGCGCACAGCACTGCTGTGGACCAGCCCAGGGGCTGAGGAGCCTCTGGAGGAAAGATGAGGGAAAAGCTGTGTAACAAGGGGTCATCAGAACAAGCAAAGAAGTAGCAAATGCTAT
>JAOEHY010038463.1:14240-34086 GCA_025447955.1 Psilopsiagon aurifrons
TTTACTTTCAGAAAACACAATGTAAGGGCATAAAAGCTGAATATTGTTGTTTCTGACCACTTGTGGTATGCTAGAAACAAGGGGTCATCAGAACAAGCAAAGAAGTAGCAAATGCTATTTTACTTTCAGAAAACACAATGTAAGGGCATAAAAGCTGAATATTGTTGTTTCTGACCACTTGTGGTATGCTAGAAAAGATTTAAAATCTTTCATATTTTTATTTTTTAGTTATTAGAAATATGTTTGGATTTTGCTCTGTTTCCTGTGGATAATAGGAAAAATGTTTGCTAAATAGCAGACATTTGGATAATAGGAAAGATGTTTGCTAAATAGCAGAGGAACAAGCCACTGAAATCTGGTTATCTAGAGAATCTGTGCAGGTTATTTAAAGCAGTCTGGTGTCCTACACTTTATTCAAGCAACTACAAGTTAAGACAAGTTATTGGCAACAAAGCATGCCTCACTCCTCAACAGAAGGGATAGTCTTTGTGAGTATTATAGGAAATCATCCGGCAAAAGCAGGGAAGGCCAAACTTGGCAGTTTTGGTAATTTTATATTGAAAAACTGGGGGGAGTGAGGAATCCAGAAATAAGATTTCAGTGTCTTTCTATATATAAACAAACAAATCTGGAGGGAAAAACAGATGCTAATTCAGCTTTGCAGTTTTCTTTTCAAATAAGTAATGGAATTCTGTTTAATACATATTCTTAATTAAATGTAAATAGGTCTGAAATAATGATCAGCTGGAAGAGTACCTGGAATAATATTAATGGAGTTCATTAGTTGCTCAACCTCAGAGAAATCTATGACCCGCTCTTCAAAGTCTGGCACTGTTGAAAGCTCCAAATCCACTTCTTTCTTTAAGAATTCTTCCAGCCTGTAATTGTAAGGGAAAAAATGTGTCTAATTGGAAGTACTGTAGGGTTGGAGATACCCTTCTATGATACCTATTGGTAAGAGAAGAACAGCAAACTCTAAATTAACCACTATTTCCTCAAAATCGTGTTGTCATAGTTGTACAAAGCTCAGTCTCCCATGGCCTTTGTGCTCTCACCAAGCAGGTGAGTGAGACTTCCCCAGGACCCCTCTATGGGAAGCAAGTCATTAGCTCCATGACTTTCATTATTTTGAATTTACAACGCTATTATTAATTCAGGATCTCTCGATTTGAGGTGTTGTAAATTTGAAACAAAGGGCTGTCTTTTCTCTGTGTTTGCATAAATTATGAAAGTCAATTTAAATGTATACTTTTTTCACTTGATTTAGTGTGCTTAAGACTTCTTCCAATTGCTCCAGGATCTTCCAGTATCTGTTTTGAGCACCCACAGCTTGACTTTCTATCCCTCTATATTAATGTATAAATAAGCCTGTTACTAATCTATTTAGGGAGCTCAGTTTTAGTCAGATTTATATCCAGAGCATTTCTTTCAAGATCATTAGTAATTGCAGCCACTGTAATTAGTTCCTCATGACTAAGCTAAAACCAGTGATTTATTCATGCTGTAACTCTCCTTTTGGGTTTTGCTTTTTGGTTTTTTGGTTTTTGTTTTTTGGTTTTGTTTTTGTTTTTTTTTTTTTTTTTAAATTAGCTCAAAACTATTTTTGATTGTTAAACTTCTTAAAGCAACTTTTTCTGCTGCAGTTTAAACCAGAAATACTAAAGATTTCAATAGCTCTAGTAGCTGAAGTAACATTTGTGTGCCTGAACAGAGTCCAGAACATACAAGTGTCTCCAATAACAGATCCCATTAGCAGGAAGAAATGTGACATAAAATCCCAGACTGTGATACTACCTGACAACCATGGTTATTGCTGCCTGTAGAAAAAAGAGAGAGAATGTGTTAAAGATAGAAAGGATACATTTCTTGCATTAGTCCAGAGTCAGACTACATCATGCTGTTAATCTGTCTTACATGAATTGTCCCAAATGCTGTCCTCAGAGTGAACTAACTGGCTGTCACCCACCTCTGAGAACAAAGCTGGGCCTAACTGTCCATTCCCATGGACAGATCTTAGCTGAATTTACAGCAAGATAACATGCATTATCAGGCAGAGACCAGTGTTTACCCATCTGGGCTGTATCCTTCCTCAGTTGTCCAAAGTGCCAATAGACCCTTCAGAAACAAAACCAACAGCTGGGGAAAAGAAGTTAGTGAAGTTATCTGCATCTGAGCAGTGACTGTTACTGGAAGACAGATGCATCATCCCTGGAGAAACCTAAGCAGCTGAGAGCTCATCACCAAGAGCTATTCACTTCTTGGAGAATAATGGTTCCCAGGAGTGATGTTAAACTGTTTATGAGCTAAGGAGAAAATAAGGAGAAAAGGTTATTCCAAATATGCAGAGGAATGGGAAAAGTCAGCTCTATGAAGAACTCAGCAGGATGGAGTGACACAGCAAGCTGATCTGCTAGAGCAGACTGGAGGTGGTAGAAGATCGGTTTTACTGTCTGGTTCAGAAGTTATTGTGGCTGTGCTACAGAAAAGCTCCCACCCACCTGAGTCACAGGACAGCTCACATTAGAGCAATCACTCATCAGCAGTGAAAATTCTTTTTTTTTCCCCCAATTATTTTTCTACCTTCTAAAGAAAAAATAACTTCTTGAACCTCCTCAACAGTGAAATTAACCCATCGGTTTGCAGGAGCTCCTTATGTGTTTAGTTCAAAGCCTCCTGTTCAGCTGAACTTTCCAACAAAATGAGCAAGAAAAAGAAACATCTTCTAAAGTGGTTGCATCCGCCTGCCTGCTGTGAGCCTAGAATAGAGCAAGAGAGCTGAGCCTGCAGGAGGCAATGAACACTAAATGCCTCCAGAGTATCCTGAGATAAGCTTTTTAGTGAGATATCTTCTCTCTGAACCCCAGTGAGACTCACAAATCATTGAGCATCCACATTACAAACTTCTGCTGCTGCTTCTACATTTTGGTCCCATTATGTTGCCCCACTAAGTCAATGCCATCATACCGAGCACCTGGAGCAATGACAGCACCATGGATCAAGCACCCCAAATGCCCTTTAGCAGTAAAGCCACTTGTGGCTTTGCAGCTGGGGACTACTTGCAAGCAGCAAAGAGCAATTAGCAATTAGCTTTGCCAGTTCTTTACCTTCATAAAATTGGCTTTGTCATTTTCCAGGTAAAGCTCCTGGGTTGTGTCTGTCAGCTCCTTGCAGGTGTCAAGATGTTCCCCACAACTGACCAGCTGCCCATATAATGCTTCCAGCTTCTGCCTCTTTTCTTCCCCCAGTGCTTCCAGCTGTTCTTCGTATTTCTGAGCAAGCACTTGCACTGCATCATTGTAATGTACCTCAAAGTTCTCCTCTTGCCTCCCAAAGTTTTCCTGAAAGGCATTTGGGGGTTTGTTCATTGATGTCAGGCCTGAGAAAAAACTCAGGTCTGCCTAAAATCCTCCTCATCAGGAAGGCAATGCCAGTGCACAGAAGCTGTAATTTGACTAATTTGCATTTTTAGGGGTTTATTCTAATCATTCACCCCACTGAGGCACAAGAGAGTGCTGGATATGGTTCCAAGCATAAGAGCATCAGAAATGACAATTAAGAAAAATGATGCAAGGCAACTGTCTTCAACCTAAGCCCAAGGGAGCACAACCACAGATATATCCTTGCCATAATCTCCCAAGTATTTCCACCAACACAGTCAAGCACATCCTTCCATGAGAGATCCATGGCTTCTCACTGAGGGAGTTGAACAGCTAATGCTGATGTCCTCACTTGCTGCTGGAGAAAGCATTAGGAAGAAAGATTTAAGGAGCAGGCAAAGCTTTATTGCCAGCAGCTGGCTATTGCTCAGACACTGATATCCTGTGCCACATATGGCAGAGAAAAGACGGGGGTGCCTTGTGTTACTGCTTGTTTGACTTGCTGCCAGCTGGGACCCTTCCCCTGGTGCCAGGTTGACATCAACTGAGCAGAAGCACAACCCTTGACATGTTGTAGAGCAGTGCAGGTGCTCCAAGGGTTTGCCTATACCTGGCATCTGTAAATGAAACTAAGTGAATGCAAGAGATAGGCTGTGGATGGACTAGCTGGATCACAGGTCCTTGGCCATTTAAAACTAAGGTAACCTGAGCAGGGGTCCCTTTATTTCTGAATGCTAGTGTCTGTGCAAATGCTCAGTGTGGTTTTACCAGCCCAGTTAAAACATTCCTTAGGATGAATTTTCCTAAGTACCTCAGTCTAGGTAAACCCCAAGGTAACTCTGTGCTCTGCTAGTTTAATTACTCACCTTATTAACAACTTAACACTATGACTGTCAAAATGTTTTTAAACCCAGTACCACTGTTAGCTTGAGAAAATGTGACTTACCTCTACAGTGATGAAGATCTCCTCCAAGTGACTGGCAAAGTTTTCCATCTGAGCAATCTGCTCTTCCAACTTGCACATGTTCTTATGAATCTCCTCCTACCAAAACACCCAGTGTGATTCTTAGTATATCTGAACACTCTTATAGAGGCACTGCAGTACACTTGTATTATTCTTACCTTTTCGCTTTCCATGGCATTGGGGAGCTTAGTCACCTCGTGATCCTTGTGCTCACCAAACAGTTTGTCAAAAGCTCGGATTGGTATCTTGCAAGTAGAACAAAAAACATTCCCTGATTCCTCCTCCTCACTGACAGCCTGACTGTTCCACTCATCTGAAATGCCACTGCTGCTAAGCCCCTCTCCAGACCGAGAGGGGCTCTCAGCATCATCTTCTGCTCTGGCTTTGCTCTCATCTTCATCTTGAGAAGCCTCACCAGGAAGTCCCCATTGCTTTGTGCTTCGATTTTGATCTTTCACTGAAGAGCTGCTTTTTGATGCGTTATACATAGAGCCTTGTGACCTTTCTTTTTCTGTGTGAGCAGATGACTGTCTGCTCTCCACCATCTCCGGATGTCCTCCAAGAAGCTCAAGCTCTTTTTCTCTATCCTCATCGAGTCCATACATCTTGGCCAATTCTGCAACCTCCTTTTCCAAGTCATATCCAGCTTCTTGCGAGTGCTGAATTTTTTCACTACTCAGTGCAGATTCCCTTCTTGTATCCCCCAGAGATCTTTCTCCTTGACCAGATAACTCTTCAGGGAAGATATCAAACCTCTCCTTTGAGCCATAAAGATCCATGTGATAAAATATCAAGCCTCCAGCCTCAATCTCACTAGACTCTGGGACTGCTGGGGATGCTGAATGACCAGTCAACTGGTCAGTAGTTTCATACTCTCTTCTGCTGCCAGATCTGGATGACATTGGTATCCTCAGTGAGGCTTTTCTGGTGACAAGTCTCAATCCTGTAAAAGATAAGAAAGCTACATACTTAGATATCAAGCATGAGATTTTCTTGCTTAAAGATGTATGTATGGAATAAGTTTGGCTGAGGACTGCTCAGGGCCTGGAGGTAGACATGGGAAAGACCAAAGCTGGCAGCTTTATTTACTAAGTGAAGCTTCTGAAGGGAAGCCACAGGTACCTTGTTTTTTCTCACCTTCATGCAAAGCACAGCAGAGAGCTTCCTCTAGCATGCATCCTGTGTTTTCTGAACGGCTCATCTGTGATCCTGATGTCTGATTTCCAAACTGTGGGTTACTCCTGTTCTTGGCTCAACATTGCAACTGTGCTTCAAAAGCATTTAGTGCCATTCTGTACAATTGGAGATGGCGTGGTTTGAAATCTGCCCACCCTTCAGCTGCTCTCAAGCGGTCTTTCTGGACCATCAGTTAGGCAATACTACAGGATGTCCTCTCTTCTGACCACTGATGCCACATAACGCACTAGGAAATGTACTGAAAAATCCTGTTCTGGATTTTTAAAGTTGCCATTCTTGATACTGAAACTTGAGGTTTCTTTTAACATTTAGTGTGAGGTGTCCCTGCCTGTGGCAGGGCGGTTGGAACTAGATGATCTTAAGGTCCTTTCCAACCCTAAGTACTCTATGATTCTATGAACACTGCTATCAGTCCCGGTCTCAGGTACTTTCTATAAAACAAGGAAAAATACTGTCCTTTGAGGGTTGTCAGGTGCTGTGAAAATACATGTTTTAACATAAACGAAGCTCAGAAAAAAGATCGATGATGATCTCCATGACAAAGCATATAGTAATGAGGAAAGCAAGGCGGGTCACTGACCCCTGAATTGAGAGAAGTCTGTTCTGACCTGGAGCTTGCACATTTTGTCAATTCTGTGTAATGTGGGAGGTGTGAAAAGCACATGGATGTAAAATGCAAAGGTAGATAAAGTAGATGCACATGCATGAACCTTAAAGGTGCAAGGCAATTTTAATGCTGACTCCCCAAGCCCAATTTTTCCACCCAGCCTATATCTACAACAGCACATGAAAAAATATGAGTATAGAGGCAGTTCTCAGTCAGAGCTGTGAAGTCCCTGCAGCCCTTCACTGTTCACCAGCACAAACAAAATCATACCATGAAACCAGTCAGGTCAATTTCATCAGCAGTTTACTACTACAGGCAAAAGAGATGATGGCAAGATTTCAGCTGAATATTGATGTATTTCTAGTAACATCTAGTCCTAGTTAAGTGAAGTATATGAAAGCTTTAAAACCACTGTCTCACAGAAAAAATCCAAAGGGTCATCCAGAAATCAAGGTTATCAGAGCTTCTGCAGAAGCTTTTACATAAGCTTTGCTTTCAAACTACTTTTTACGGTCTTTGTAGTTCTGAGTACTTGCTATCAAAATAATTTCATCAGCAGCTTACCAATATTCCTGATTACTTAGCTAGGATTTCTTAGCTAACAAAGTTAACACAGTCAATGACTTACTAGAAAGCAACTTCTCAAACTGGTGAAAAATGCTAAGAAACTTCTCACTCTCTGTTTCCATACCAACGGCTGAAAACCGTCCAGCCTACCGGATCGGTAAGAAAAGACACAGAGAAGTCCTCCGTTTGTCTTCTGGCACTGCAGACGTGGATTTTACAGCTAGCAATACCTTATTACAGACAAAACCACTGAACTTAGGCAGAAATAGTATTTATGCTAAAGGCATAAATAAATCATGCAAATTCTAACATATTAAACAGAGAAAAGGTCTTGACACATACCAGGAAATGTTCTCTGGCCCCCGTGAAAACTTTTTTCTCCATAATTATAACAATAAGGCTTGCTTTAGAAGCTACTACTACTACTGAATTAACAAGTATTTTCCCACTAAAATGAAATTAAATTACACAAATTAAAATTAGCATAATTAAGCTCATCTGGAACCCTGCTGCCTAAATAAGATTTTCAGATGATTGCTCAGTTTACAGGCACAGATACAATTACAGTGAAGAATGTTCAAGTCAGTAACCATCAGTTATCAAAAATATATAACAAAGAATGTTACTTCCTAAAAACTTGCCTTCTATCTTAAGACATCATAAATTCTTCTGATAGCTCAGATGGCATCAAACTTCACGTTTATTTCCCCTAGTAAAAATTAATTCACATGAAATCAATTCGCTGCCACTTCCATATGACTGCAGTTGGAAGACATTGCTGTAACCCTAGACTGCCTCTTTGCTCAGATAGGGACATGCCAGCAATGAGCAATGGAACAAATATAGATGTGCCCCAGCTGTCCTTCAGCAGCATGCTACTTGAGTGTCACTAGGATGAATGTCATACACTGAGAAAAGGCTCTGAACATTGATTCCTGGACCTGAAGTACTTGGAACAATTATAGAGAGCTCTTGCTAAGGCCAGAGCACCCTCTCACTTTCTGAGGTGGTATTAATAAACCCTGCAGAGTGCAGTTATTGACTTTGGGTGTGATTTCCAAAGCTGTGGTGCTATGCAGAGTGTTGTGTGTGGGATAGTGAAACATGCATCCTGCACAAACTGCCTTAAATGGCTCGGTGTGTACTTACAGCACTGCTGCACAATCAAATGGAAATACCTATTCTGTTCTTTGCAAATGATTAATGGCAAACTTATTTTCTCTGTTAAATTAGCAAAAGCTTTACTCTGCTAATCATGATCAGATTCTAGTAAAAATATTAAAATTCAGAATTTAGAAGAAATCTGAAATTGTAGTGTTGCATAAATATACATACACATACATCCCACCGTGTAGGTGTATACTAGACCTCTGGAAAACTATTACAGTGAGTAACGTGGCCAATGGCCCAGCTAGGGTGGGTGTTCCCATAAACAGATCCGTTCAGTCTGAGCTCAGCGGCAGTTCACCTGATAAAAAGCAGGCTGTATATTACCACTGATTATTATGATTACTGTAGCACTTGAGCTTTATGTATCTATTTGCTCAAACCCACAGTTGTCCAGCATACATAACCTTTTGCTTGTGAGACAGCCTCGCTGGCAAGAGCTTTTTAAGCATGTCTGGGAATATTGCGTTACATACATCTTGAGCTCAGGGCATAGCACAAGAGGAAACATCTATCGGATCCTGACACAGCTCTGCTTTTTCCCCTTTTATCCAATTACACTTGGTGTCATTCCCTCACATTTCTAGCCACTCAATTGTTTGCTGTTTTGCTAAGGGAATACAAGTTAATTACCCATGCAGTCATGATCTCATTAGTGCTCCCAGTGCCTCCATCAGCTGTGTCAGCAAAGCAGAAATGTTTCCACAGAAATGAGGTAGCTTTTGCTGAAATGTTAACATTTATGCTGTCAGACAGATTTTATTACTTTTTCAAATAAGAACTCATTTTTGCCCTTATGCTGTTAGGCCTTGCCTATCTTGCAGGCCTTCATTTATTGACAAATTAGTAGTATCAGCTTTGCTTCCAATGGCTAGAATATGACATTTTTACCATGAATTAAATTCAGCCTTGCACATAAGGTCTGAATAAGAGATACGTGCTTTCTGAAAATGCCTTTGCTCTCCACTCCCCCCAGAGGCCCATGAGGTGGTGGTATAGTAGGTATGACCACCTTAGGACTTAGTTGACTTAAGGACAAGCACCATTTGACTGCAAGGTGGTTTGTGGCCATGGCCTCTGGGCCTGAGGCTACCTGCCACCCCCATTTCAAAGTGTGGGGAAGGTGCGCAAGAGTTCTTTGGGCTCAGAGAAGGGAGCAAGTTATGAAATTTAGCCAGGAATACCCGGGAATGATGGCTGCGAGAAAAACTGCTGGGACACAGGGCAGCTTTCCCTCAGCCAGCGTAGCCAAAGGCTCAGGCCCTGGGGTGCACTGAAATGGCGGTGGGGATGCCCTGAGGTAACGCCCGTGCTCCTTCCCGCAGGGCTGTGTGTACCTCTGCCCCCAGCCCGCCGCTAGGCACTGAAATAACTGCTTATTTCACAAAAATCACCGGTTTTTGCACACCCGGGGCCATCTCACACGCATTGCGCTCACCACACACCCCGCTACTGTTTACTCCTGTAGCAGCCATGTGAGCCCGCTCGCCCCGGCCATGCCTTGGCCCCGCCCCTCGGGGAGACATCCGCCAATGGGCCCGCGAGTTGCCGGTGACGCTGCGCGAGGGTCCCGCCCCCTCACCGGTTGCGCGCTGCGCCTTTAAGGTCTCAGTTTCTGTTTCGCTGGTGGGCGCGCCATGATGGAGCCGCAGCCCGACAGCCTGGAGGGCTGGGTGGCCGTGCGGGACACCGCCTTCGCCGAGCCCCAGCCGCCGCCGCGGCTCCGCTTCCTCGTGGGCTGGAACGGCGTGGAGGGCGCTTTCGCCGTGACCTGCCACAGCCGAGCGGAGGCGGCGGCGCAGGCCCCGCAGAGCTGGGCCGGTCTCTTCTCGGCGCCGGCCCTGCGCGGCGTCCACCAGCAGCTGTCTGCCGTCTGCCCGCGGCTGGAGCCCGCCTTTCCTGCGCTGCCGGCCACCCTGCCCGGCGCCGCCACCGGCGGGCTCTGGGCCGTGCTGTTCCCCGGCGGCACGGTGCCGAGCGAGGCCGAGGTACAGGAGCTGTGCCGGGAGCTGGAGCTCTACCTGGGCTGGGCCCTGGAGCTCTGCGGCGGCCGTGTGGTGCTGGACACCCTCTTCGCTGCCGACCGCCGCCGCGACGATGAGTACTTCGAGAGTCTTCACGAGCTCCGCGCGAAGGCCCTGCGCGGCCACCTGGCCCGGGCCAAGGAGGCCCTGAGGCGGGTACGGGCCCCGGGGCCGGGCGGAGGGTGGAGGGGCCTGACCGGGGCAGCGGCCTTGGCCGGCCCCGCTGCCGGGCTCTCGGACACCTCCGGGGTGGGCCTGCTGTCCCCGAGAGAGCACAGCGGGGCCCGGGTGCTGCAGGGCCACCCGCTGCTCTGCTGCAGGAAGAAACGAGTTTCCCTTTGGTGTAGGTCCACCTTTGACTGCTTTGTGCTGCAGCACAGCTCGCAGGTGCACCTAGTTTTTAGCACTCTCACCTGAGAGTTGCATGCTTGAGGCTGGCAGCCTCTGCTGCAGGAGCTGCAATCACTCAGGTCACACGTTTGGGTGCTGTGAGCAAGGGTGACCATGTCACTAATGTTGTCTTGCTTATAGTAGTGCTCAGTGTTCACGTTAGTGCTTACACAAACACTTTTTTAATTGTCTGGAAACCAGCAAGTCAACTTTCTCAGGTACTGAGTGTCACCAGTCCGAGTGTTGCGTTATTAAGTGGTGACTAAGCCAGCACCGTTGGACACCCTGTGTAAGACAGTGGGGCACTTACTTAATGTGCCTGTGCTCCTGCAAAAACACTTCGCTAAAAATATCCAGCAGTGTTGTGCAATGGATGGGATGGAAACTGAAAGGGGGAGTACAATCACGCTCTCATCTTCTAACCTGTGTCTTGCACTGCATGTTTGCAGTAATTTCTTTAACTTGGGGTTTCTCAGTCAAGTTTTTATTAAAAACAAGCTTAGCCATTGACCTACACCAAACAGATGTTTTATAGTCAGAGAAACTGTTAAGTGTCAAATTCTGGCCTAATGATTGTATGGTCAAATGCTGTCCTTTCTCCCTTTAGGGTCATAAGCTGCTTCTTGCTGTAGATGTGTTCCAGCATTTTTTTCACCTGTTGTAGTAAGCATAAGTTTTAAAGGATGGTATCTAGTAACATACATGCACTTAGGACATTGTTACGTTAAAACGAGAGCTTACAGATACTTTAAGCTCAGCAGTGTGCGGCTCCTGTAGTTTCTTGTGGTATCTTTGCAGTCTATTTCATGGCAAAGTAAGCTAAAAGGTATCTTATGAAAGTGATCCTGCTTTGGAGAAAAGACAGTTGCCTTTAGCCTTCTGTTTCTTATTTCACTTCAGTATCTAGCAGTTGTAACGACATTACTGTTTCAGAAAGACATTTTAACACCACAACTTTAGCTTGCATGAACTTCATGCAGTCTTGTATACGAAAGCTGTAATGTCTGTAACTGATTATAACAGTTCATGGCCCTTGCAGGCCTAACAGGAACACAAATTAATTGCAGTCTATACCAAGTTATGCAGGATTTAAGACATAAACCCTACCTCATTTGGTGCTAATCTAGCCTTAAGTATTGGAGCATCCTTACTCCCCTTTTGTATCCAGATCCTTCTCAAATACTTCATCCTCTGGGCCAGAAAATTGATTCTGAAGAATGCAGAAGGTGGTTGTACAAGATGGAGGAGAGTAGTAATGTGTAATACTTTTTTTGGAACACATACTTTGTATTCAAAGACAAAGTAAAAAACCCAAGTGCAGTACTGTTACATCAACCAGAGGAGTCAGGCTGATGGTGAACCAGAATTCTATGAAGAGACTGTCAGATTGCGTAAAGGATTATATCTTAAAACAGACAAAATACTGTGTTCCCCTCAGCCCCTTGTAATGAATAATTGTCTCATGAATTGACTTTAAAATTCACTAATACTTCCCCTCTTAATTGCTGTAAACATCTTCCAGAAGCAGCATGACCCTTGCTACTGGCTTGGAGTGTGGGAGCCAGAAAGTGAACTATTTGTGTTCTATTTGGCTTTGATACTGTAGACAGAAAAGCAGGCTGTTAAATTGCTGCAGGCACATTTAGGACTATCTGATCTGCCATGAGCTCCTAGGGAAGCCCAGGAGGCCACGGGACTTGTGGGATTACTGGAAATGTTGCAGCTCATATGCTCTTGATCCCCTGGCCCCCCAGTGCCCAGCCTGAAGGGAGGATGGGTGGGAAATGCTTTTGAGCTGACTTGACACAGTTTCCTTGGGAAATGCCTCCACAACTTGGAACTTCACTTCTGCTGCCTTACCTAGGCTCAGCTGGCAAGAGCAAAGGTGGTTTAACTTCAGTGCGTTTCAGTTGCAACACAATCAAGCTTACGTTTCTTATGCTTTTTCTCATTGTTGTAGCACCAAACACCCCCTATTCCCTTCCCTCCTTACAGAGCTGTGAGCAAACACAGTCTTTCCAAGGAGGTCTGTGTTTCTCAGGGGAATTTAGCGGTGTTCTCTCAGCTGGCTCACTCTGTCCTGGCAGCTAGAGCACACCATGGTCTCTGCTAGCTGCTGTCAGGAAATCTTTGACACGTCAGTTGGTGTCAATAAACAAATGCAGTTGAGGGAAGTTTTCAACTCTGTATTTTGTCACAGAAGCAAATAAAGACCTTACATAAGGACTAGTGTCTCAGGAAGGCAGTTCTTCCACAGAAGAATTACAGGTTATAAAGCATCGTATTGCAACAACTGAGATTGAAATAACCTATTCTAAATGATACAAATTTTTAACTGCATTTATCTGCATTTAAGGAATTTAACTGCAGGGTATATCAGAAATAGAAATCTGTTTCTGAATTTTTGTTTTTAAATGGCAGTTTGATTTTTCTGTGCCTGAAGTCAGCAATTCTGAATCCAGAAATTCATTTCATGCTATCAGGCATTTACTAATTGTTGAAGCAATGCAAGAGCTAGTTTAGGGATACTTTCCTTGTCTTTCCAGTACACAGATTTCCCTGGTTTCCCATTCATGTTTGTAAAAAGCAGCAACAAAGTCATCTGCGCACAGCTATTAGAATTTCTGTGGTGGAAACCCTAGACTTGTTACTCCTTGCAGTCTCCCAGTGCAATGTGCAGCAGTTGGTGCCTTTGACAGTGAGATATTAAAAGATATTTCCAGCTAGGGGCAGCTGTTGAATGCCTGATGTATGGCTCCTGTGCAGAGGGAAGTCTTCCCTTCTCATTGAAGGACAAACGGCAGGGCCTTTCCACCAGAGCTTGTCAGCAGGCAGCACACAAAGCAGCTGAGACTGATTTACCTTTTATCCCATTAGATTCTTCAGCAACATAAAAGTGCTGACACAATGGTGGCTTTGATGAAGGTTTATGAAGAAGAAGACGAAGCTTATCAGGATTTGGTCACCATGGCAACACAATTCTATCAGTATTTACTGCAGCCCTTCAGAGATATGCGAGAGCTGGCGACACTGTACAAACTGGAAATCTTGGTAGGTCTGCCTTTACAGAGTCAAAGGCCAAGTTACATAGTAGGGCATCAGCTGCTCTTGGAGCAGTTTAGACTCAAATCACTTAACATTCTGTACTTCTGTCTGTACCTACTTTTTTTTTTCCCCTGGCAAACCATCAAAAGTGACTGAGAAATTCTGAGTCAAGGCAGAACCATTTTCAGAGTCCATGGTACTGGCTTGGATAGAACTGCAGCTGTCTTTCCACCTGTGCCCCCTTTACCTCTGTTTTGAGGAACTAAAAGGAGTCTCCAAGCTCTAGCTCTCTGGGTTTTCTCTCTGGTAGGCTGAATTTACAGAGGTCAAAGTAGCCTTTATTGTGGCACTGAGAATGCCATCCCGCAGCAATGCTTATGCACCAGATTAAGTTAATTGTGATGGTAGAAGAAAAGGCGAAGGAGACCTTACCACACACCACACAAGGCAGTGTTCTATTAGTGCTGTAATCTGCTCGAAATACGGGTTAAAACATGTCATCACTGATTTAATTTAATTTTCTGTGCATCTTAAACTGAAAGCTCATGCTGAAAATTATGATGCCCCTGGTAAAGACAGCCATCTACTTTGGTTTTCGGTTTGTTTGTTTTCTTAAAGAGTGTTAAAATTAAAGTGAGCTGTTAGTGTTTTTGAAAAAAGTAAAACAGTTTTCAGTTCAGACTAAGGTTCCTGGATACTGAAGGTCTAAATCTGAAGGTAAAATATCCAGTGTGCTATACTAAAAATTAAATGAAAATTGGAAGGGATTAAACAAAGTTTGATTCTCTACTAAAAAAAAAAAATAAGGGGTATTTAGGCTTACGTGCACTTTGTGGACTTGAAAATTCTCTCTTACATTTCTTTTCTATGTCCCTTCCTGTGTGGAAGAACTGCTAAATTGAGGAACCTGACAGGGCAATGTGCTGTCAACACATGGGGGAAAATAGAAAAGAACATTGCACATAGAAGGGTGGGTTTGAGTTACTTTCAGTAGCAACTAAAAACACTTGGACAAGATTTTTAAGGGATAGTTTGAATTTTTTTTTAGGAAATAAATCAATCCAAAGTTTAGAGTGAAGTCATGATTGGTGAGCAAAGGTTCTGAGTTAGCATAGAGAAGAGGAACAAGGTAATACCGTAGGCATGGGTAGTGATTTGCTTTGTGACAGGTGAAGGAGAGATCATGTTTGCCACTATGCTCTGCCTTGCTTGAAAAGTTTCTGCAGGCTGCACCACTGGGTGGTAACTTGGGATTTTGTGTCCTTGCAGAAATCTTTGCAGTATGATAATTTGGGGCCTAGAAGAGTAGATGCTTTGCAGAAAGATGCTGAAGAATGGACTAAGAGAGCTGAGAATGCTGTGTGCTCCATCCAGGATATCACTGTGAACTACTTCAAGGAAACTTCAAAAGCTCTGACAGGTAATTGGAGTGATTTACACAAATACTTGACTTGAGGGACTGAGAGCTCTTCTTACCACATTTGTTGGTCTCTCTCTGCAAACCCTGAGGTTAGGATAAGTGTCCAGCTTAAGCATTTTATTCACTTAAGATTTGTATCTTATAGCCAGTTTGGTTTGCAACTTGCATTTGGCTTGCATACAAGTATTATCAAGGCCTGAGACTTATGGCTGCAAGGTTCTGAACAAAAACCATGTACACTTTTAATGCTTGATATGCAGGCCTCAAGGAGTGAATTGCTGTGTAACCGTTAAGGCGTGTTGCCATGGTATAGTCAAGTATTTTACCTACATATATAAAATAAATTTAACCTTTTTAGTCTTGAAATTTAAGAACCTTCAGAAATTGTTTAATAGCATCAGCATTTTAAAGTACTGTAGCTATAGTGGAGACACACAGGGATATTCGTTGACTGCATTTCTCATAATACTGCAATGTTTAACCTGCAGGAATGCACAAACAGATGGAGCAAGATCAGGAAAGATTTGGTAAAGCCACCTGGGCATCAGCTTTGCCACGACTAGAAAACCTGAAATGTATGTTAGCTAAAGAAACTCTTCAGCATCTGAGGGCTAGAGAGTTGTGCCTGAAACACAAGAGAGCTGGCATTCAGAAAAACGTAAGACCTTGCAAAGCTGTCTTTTCTGTCACTGTTGTGTGAAGGGCTGGTCAAAACCTACCAAAGTGGTCATGGATGTAAACTTTCAAAGTCTTTGTGAAATGGCTTAGCTTTTCAACATGGCTAAGTTGTGGAAAAATGCATGTCTCCAGTGTCTCTTAGAATTGCTCCTGCATGTTCAGGACACTGAGCAGAAGTCAGGATACATGCTTTTGCAGTTCAAGTGTGATGTTAGGATTTGTGATGCTAACCTTTAAAATTGTTAGTTTTAGGGGGACAAGGATTAGGTATTATTTTCAGACAACACTGCAAAATAAAGATACTTATTTAATTTTAATCTTCTGATGCTCTTGATTTGATGGCATCTAACTGCAGCTAAGAAGACCTGATATTTATTTTTGAAGAGTAGTGTACTGTACCGTACCATATATGATTGTTTTCAGGAGCAGTATTGTTTGTGCAGATTATTGTGAAGTCTTTCCTGGTAGAATTAAGACAAAATTACAGTTTAGGTAAATAAGACTTTCTGCTCCTCTGAGTTTCTGCTGCAAGCCATTTCTAACGTTCTGCTGTTTCCATAGCAAAGCATCTAAGTAGCTGCCAGTTAGGCCAGGCTCTGTGCAGGTACTTGTGCATCCATGCATGTTTCATGTTGTATATTTTGTTATTAATGCTTTTTATTTTCTATAAACACAGGTGGAGAACCTCAGTGAACAAGAAGAGAACTTAACTATAGTGGAGGACCTGGAAGTACAGTATTATGAAGTGCAGCTGGAATTATATAATGTACAGCTTGAAATATTGAAACATGAAGAGATGCTGCTTATTGTACAGATGGACACTTTAAGGAGACAGATTCAAGGTAAAAAGAAACAAATACTTAAGCACATATTCAAAACACAGGAGTGATATAGCCTGCTCTGTTTTCATATAACAAAAAAACCCCCAAAACGGTTTATTATTGCTCAGGTCTCAGTAGTAGAAAGCATCACTGGGAACCACTGATGACATGGCACATCTGATATTTTGTCATGTGACTTAATTGGACACTAATTTGATAACAAAAGTTTTTTTTTTAAAAAAAAAACTACGCTGTTCACTAATCCTGGCAGCAGCTGTGATATGTGCAGGCATTGGTCCAGCATATGGAATAACTTACTGACAGAACTTAACTGCTCTCATAGTTACAGTGCCTGTGCGTAGAAACCTTGGATATTGTGACCTGCTGAAATGGGTCCTGAAATGCATCACAAATCTGTTATAATTTAACATGTAGAAATTACAAGATTAGATCCTGCAATGAGAAAAATAGGTGATTATAGCTAGATGGTACTTGAGTACTGCTGTATTCCTGTTTCAGTGTCTCTTTGTAACATGTTTATGATCAAATTAGGCACCAGTCTTGTTTATGATTATTGGTGCTTATGAATTCTCTGTTACTGTGTACACTATGATGTAAACATTGCTCCTGCTTGTCGCATAATTACAGCCTTGAAAATAGTAAAATAAGTCACCCAGTGTTCATCAGAACAGTCTTCAATTTCCACGAGAACTCTAGTTGCTGAAAGTAGGAGTTAAAGCACAGAGAGACATTTGAAAGAGGAAGCTAAATAACAACAAATGCTAACAGCATAAATTTGATCCTGCAAAGCACCCCTGTGAGTAGCATGACATGTTTGTGTAGGACTTCGAAAGACCAAGCTCAGCTCTGGAGCTTTACATGTTCTAATAACTAACTCACTGCCTTCAGTGGCTTTTAAAATGTCATTACCTCTTTAAATGTTTAAATAACTGTGGCAATTTTGGGGTTTTTAAAAAAATGCCAAATGCCTTTTTAGAGAAACAGGATGAAGTTGTTTACTATGATACATGTGAAAGTCCTGAGGAGCTCAAGGTCATTGAACAGACAATGGGACAACATTACGCTAACTTGTCAGAAATGACGATGCTGAGGCGGAAGACTAAGCAGTTGGAGACAAAGCGTGGGACTGTCTGTGCGAGGAGAGCCTACCTCAGGAACAAAAAAGTAAATGCAGTCCTGGAGATGTGCATTTTCTTTAGCTGATATCTTGACTCATGAGGGATGGACAGGAAGCAACTACGGAAACTTTGGGTGGAGCCTACAAAGTAATTCAGTGCCAAGGTCTCCAAACAGAGAGAGGGGCTATGTGATTTTTAACTCAGCTTTACACTCCACTGTGTGGTGCAAGTGCCTCTCTAGCTTAAGACAGCACAAACTTACATGGATGACCCAGGAGGGGTTCCCTTACCACCTAAATCTCACCAGAGCCCTGCTGTAGTCAGCTGGAGCTTTGCCCTGGCAGACTTTACAAAGCAGCTGCAGTGCAGGAGGAAACCTGGCCTGCAAGGAAGGAAGCTGCAGTGACAAAACAGCTCACACAGAGATAATTTACCTTTGAATGGGAGAGAGGGGAAAATTTAACTGCTGCAATTCTCTATCCGGACTCTCAGTTCTGTGGAAGGGGCAGTTTTTTCTGTTGTTTCCCATTCAGAGTAGATCATGAGGAAGACACAAGTGAGATCACAATTGGCTCTTAACCTTCCCAGTGAGCTGAGCTTACCTTACACCTGCACAGTCCAGCTGGGGTGGAGAGCAGAGTTTAGGCTCCCATCTGTCAGGCCTTTTACTTGTCACTAGCCTGGAGAAAGTGGGAATGACACTGGAAATGTTTTGTGAGCCATCATTGTCTCTTGCTTGCAACTGCTTCCTCAGCCGACACTTCCTTTGCTTCTGTTTTCATTCACTTAATTGCTGTCTCTTGGTTATATAACACTGAAGCCAAATACCAGATGATTTGCAAATGCTTGCCTAGCCATGTGGATAATTCCCCTATGTACAGTGACAACTAGCGACTCTCAGAGAAGATACTGAAGCCTGCAGCTTCTCTGCAGCACTTGTTACTAACAGGAGCCCTGCTAGGCATTCATTGTTCTTCCCAGACCTTTTCTTCTGCTTCCCTGGCTTTTGTACTTGGGAAAGTAGCCTTGTGGTTTTGTAATGCCGTGCTAACTTCCCTCTTGCTGCCTTCTTCCTGCCTTTGCACCCCTTTCCTCCACCTAGTACCTGGGTGAAATTTCTTCAGACCTCATTTCTGCTTCCTCCCCGCCCACTTTTCTCTTGGTTTTAGCCTAAGTGTAAGACAGAGGGATTGGTTCAGATCTGGGTATGTTTCCTCTGCAGTATGAGTAACCCTGTCACTAATGAGGAGAACAAAAGATTCCATTTGCTTTAGTCATGAAGGAGTCCCACAGACTTCACTTTCAGGGTCTCACATCTGCCCCTAGTTGAGCTTAGCTCTCCTTGGCAGAGCCAAATACTTAGCCTTGGTCACTGTTTAGTGGCTTGTACACAGGAGTTAATGGCATAGGTGATGCACAGTAAAAGTGAGCTAACCGAGGGTTGCATGAATTCTTGTGTTCTACCAGGATCAGTGTGAAACAAACCATCGGCAGAGATTGCAACAGGCAGAAGAGAGCAAAAAACGCTTCCAGCAGCATCACAGCATTCAGATAGTGAGTACTGAATAGCGGTCTTTGAGAACCTGGTAGTTGCATGTTTTCACACACTAAGACGCACTTGTGTTTTAATGCAGAAGAGAGACAAGCAAAAAGAAGAGGAGAAAAAGAAAAAAGTATGGATAAGCCAGGAACGTCAGAAAACACTGGAGAGGCTGAAAGCATTCAGGGAGGTAAGTACTGTAAACTGCAGTAGTCCTGAATGGTGTCAAAACATGACAGCAGAAAGTAGCTATAGCTCATGGTCCAAATCAGAGACAACTGTTTGGATAGCCTAAAATAGGTTGCATGTAATGTGTCAAGAGGGTTAAATCCACTGAGGATAAAGTTTCCAGTTGCAAAGAAGATGAGGAAATGGCTTTGAGAGAAATGCTTTGATATTCATTTAAATTTGTTCAGGGTTGAATTTTCTGCTTCAGTAAGCAAATGGTACAGGTCTGTACTGTATGGCTTTTTGCCTCTTTTAGGGGTTGATGTTTTGGCCAGTCCAATGGAGATGTGACCTGCTGCCTTATGGTTTGTTTTACAGAAATGTCCTGCTCATATTGTTCTGAAAACATCTCGTCCTCTGCCTCTCAGTCCCAAGTTGCCACGAAGCATCACTCAGCAGGTTGCAGTACGGTCCCCTCCACCTTTGTTGCGAGCAAGGGCAGCTCCAGAGCAGCCAAAGAGTATACTGCTAGTGGAAGCCCAGGAATCAAAAGCTTTGCAACAAAATACCCCAGCAGATACCCCTGTCCAGATTCTTGTAACTCATGGTGATTCAGAGGAACAGAAGCACAGTGAGGGATTGATGGACTCTCCAGCCTCACCACCATCACCACCACCTCCTCCATCTCCTCCTCCTTTGGCCCCTTTTCCTCCACCTCCCCTCTTACCTCTTGAACTCCCTC
>JAOEHY010038464.1:0-24882 GCA_025447955.1 Psilopsiagon aurifrons
TTAAAGTCAGTAGGGTTTAGTAGGGTTAGTTCAGTCCCTTTTTGAAACTCTCTGTGCATGGTGAAACACCAGACTTTTCTCTGCCCTTCTAAGCGGAGCCAGCAAAACCTCTGTGGTGATAGGAATCACGTTCACGTTGTATGCACTTCCTGGTCTAGACACTGCCTGAAGGTAAGCACTGAGCCGGTAACTGTGCCCTGTAGGTTTAAAACTTTAGTTGCTGAGGTCTGGGGACTTCCCCCTCCCTCAGGAGCTGTGGGGCATCCGGCTGCCAACCTGTGACGTGAGGGGCTCCATCCCTGTTCAGGACTGCTTGTAAGCACATGTAAGGATGTGCATATGTATGATGTGCCAGCATATGCACATGTATGTGTTTATATGTCTATTTACAGATGCGTATGCAAGAGTTCAGCTTTTCCACTTGCACTGTGTTAATGCAGGATTTCTGGCACACAGTGTCACAAAGAAAACTAAAGTGAAAGAAGTGGACAACTTTGAATAGGGATTTCTCAGGTATTCCAAAATATGAGGGGCAGCAGTGTTTCCAGCCTTTTCCTGCTTGCTGGGATAGCTGAGTCTGTGCGATGAGCTCAGCATGAAGCAAAACTGTTCCAGGAGACATGCTGTTCAGGGTGTATACAATTTCTGTGTCACTTAGCCGCTCTTTTGCTGCTGGTGCAGCTCAGGTGGAGTGGGCATGTGCTGGAGGGACTGCCTCATCTGACTTTTTAATGCTACAGTTCTGTTTTGGCATAAAAAGTAAAACAGCAAAGAAGAGGATCAGTTTAGGAAATCTGACAGCAGTTTAGGAAAGCAGTCAGAGCAGAGGCACTCGTGGTGTGTAGGGCTTAGTCCTACACCTTCTGTGTGTGATTCCGTGGGGTTTCTCTGGGGCAGAGATGAAAGCAGTTTGTTGTTGAGGTATGTCCATGGGACCTTTGCTTTTCACGCAGTGTGGCTTTAGTTTGTATGCTTTCATGTTATTTAATTTTTGAGTTTTGGAAACTTAGCTATCCAGAGAACAAACACAGCTATTTAAAATTACCTAGTGCTACAAGCATTTGTCAAAGTGAAGCCCCAAACCTGGACTCGGCCTTCACCCATGGTTATGTGTGTTTCTTTCTGAGCACTCTGTGCAGTCAAAAGATGCCGTTCTCCTCATAACTCCCCGGCGGACGGGTGAGGTAATGAGGTGAAGTAATGAGGTATGGTCACGGCCCGCCGGGCTCCAGCTTCTTCGGACGCTTCTCCGAGGGGCGGCTCAGACGGGAGTCCGCTCAGGGACCTCCGCACGCCGCCGTCCCTTCCCCTCCTGCCGTTCCCCTCGCAGCTGGACTGGCTGGCGCTGCCCCCAGGACCGCCCTCGTCCTCGCGGGCGCGGCAGCCGAGCGTCGGTCAGCGGCAGATGGGCGGGAGCCGGGGCCACCCGCGGGGAGAAGGGGCTCCGCCGTGGGCGGGGCGAGCGAACCTCGTCGCGGGGCCGGGGTTAATGTCAGGGGCAGCCCGGCTGGCCGGGGCTGTGGCGAAGAGCGACGCTCCCGCTTCTTTCCGTGCCTGGTGATTAACGGGATTAAATGTGAGCCGTTGTGCGTTTAGCACCAATTAGTTTCTCATCGGAGAGGTTCGTGATGGCTTTTGTCTCTCGTTGTCATATTTTTTCACTGTTTGACTACATTTGTGGGGACTGGAGGGAAGCATTTCTGGAACTCAGCAAGCTGTTGTCTCCTTGACCACTTTTACAGTAGCTGTGGGCTTGTCTGAACCCAAATATTTGTGATTTTCCTTTGTAATTTTTTTTTTTTTTCAACAGCCATAAAGTTTCCAACTTCAAGAAACTGTAAAATAGCAAAAGTCCTCTTTGGCAGGCTTTATGTAATCTCACCTTCCCTGAGGTCTTAAGTGGGAAGTTTTCACTTTAGTTGTGTGTCTTATTCTTCATGTCCAAAGTGCAGTGTATTTTTAAACACAAATGACACTTCAGTGACGTTCATTGGTGATGTAATTTTTTATGGCACACGTGCAACCTCTGAGGGACAAAAGCTGGATAATACTTTCCATTGTATGCAAATGCACATTTGAAATACATTCTTTAGCAGACTCATACAATTAGAAGGACTGTGTGAAAATGTTCCAGGTACTAGGTGAGGCAGAGAAACACAGTGCATCAAAATGGAAAGAAACCAGAACCCAGTTGTAACTGCTTTTCAGCCTGTGTTTTTAGCACTGAAAAGGAGAATAAACACAAATGAGGAAGCCTGGCAGCTGTCTGCCAGCCCCATAACACTCTGTCACAGGGTGGAAAACAGCAGTTGCTTGGACCTGAGGCTGCTCACATGCACAGAAAGATAGGACTGCCTTGGAATTGGAATGACTGCCCTTATTGATGAGGTAGTGGTACTTGCGCTGTTGAGCCTGTAAGTCACTTCATCTAACATATTTAGTTAATTTAAAGCCTACTCTGTTTAGTATCCCACATTCATCACCACAGAGAATGCACCTTCAAAGCCATCTTTCCCCCTCTTTTTATGTCAAAGTTTGATTAGTCTGGAGTTAACTTTGTGAAGATAAAAATCTGTAGAACTTTGAAGGAGCAAGCAAGCAGGCTCTTTGGGAACCGAATTCTTCTCAAAAGAAATTTTTTGTAATCTTACTTTGGTTTTATAAAAAGCATCAGAAAAATAGAAAAATAATGGCTATTCAGGATAACTTCTTTGAAACTTTTATTTATTTTCAACTTTGCAAATATCTGATTTTTTTTTTTTTATCAGTAAAACTGAGACGATTTCCAAGTCGATGTTCCTATGTGACCATTCTAGTTTGTATCAGAGGGCATCTGCTCTTAAAATAGTTATAAATGAAATATATACCCCCCCCAAAAAAAAAAAAAAAAATCATCTGTAGTTCAGAAATGTTACAGTTGCAGGAACAATTTTTAATTCTGATGTAGCTCTCTGTAGGTTCTCTGAGAATGTACATGCATGAAGGAAACATTGATAGTTTCCCAGAGCAAGTAGATTATAATATCGGCAGTACCCTTGCCAGACAGCACAGCTGCTCAGCTGCCCTGCAATCACACAGCAAAAACCCGAATATCCTCACTGGAAACTGTATGTATTCTAGTGCAGAACTCCATTGCACACAGCAACATGTACACAGCACAGGTATCAAAAACTGTGCTTTCCTACTGTAAAGTGGGAAGCATGCTGCTGTAAGTCGTGGGGGTTTATGTTTTTAAGGTTAACCATCATAAGTGGGATGTTTTTGTAATTCATCTTATTCTTTGGTAATTATGTTGGCTGTAACTTTGGGTGTGCCACTTGAAATCAAAAGGAGAGGCAGGATAGGACTGCTAACTTCTGGTGTTAGTGTCAAGTCTTATGGTCACCCTGACTGGAGTCGGCTTCTTGCCATCTCCTCCTGATAGGACTGACCACGGTGGGCTGATCAGGAGTTTCCAGGATAAATCAGACAGGGATATGACGACTGAGGTCTAAGTGGCTCTTCTGTTCTGGAGGAAATGGATAGCTGGTTTAATACTGTAGTTATATTAGCTATTAATATAATAGCTGTTTTGGGGTTTTTTTTAAAAAAATGTGGTATACTTACTGAGGAAAACATAAAAAATATTGTTAATGTCAGCTAATTCAAGAATGGGCAAAAGAATAAAAAATGTTCTTCTGGTCTGAATTGGAATTTAGACAGCAAATTATTTTCAGTTTGTTTTCCAAAATTTAACTATTGTGATTTTGAAGTTTATTAATAAACTGAAATGCCATAGAGGACACAATTCTCTATGGAATGAATAAAAAATTAGAGTCTCTGCAAACAATTCTCATCAAAGAAAAGAAAAAAGGAGAGAAGAAAGAAGAAAAATTGAAATGGCATCAAGAAATCGATAGCAGATGCCATTTCTTCAGCTGCCCCCACACTTCAAGATTCTATGGTTTAATTATGATAATGTCACTGTGGTTCAGTGAGAAGAAATTAGGACAAGTGACCCGAGCATAAATACTACCATTGCTTAGGGCTGAAAACAGTTGACTAATGACTTGTTTAATTAAATTAGTATACAAGTGACAGTGCTGAACCTCCATGTTCAGCTGCATAGTGCAAGCGTCTTAACCTCACATACGCATCTTGATTAAAACACCCTATGATTTTTCAGCTTTTTGCTCTAAGCAGTGGAACACAGGCGTTTTTGAGATAAAGATAGTCCTCTATTTTCTATTATACTTCATAAGCAGTGGAACAATATAGTACAATGTTTTCACAGGTACTTTATGAGATACGACAGTAATTAAAATCATTGCTATTGCTCTTCTCTCAGTGATTTGTGCAGAATGCATTGTGTCCTAGGCACTGCACATCACAGAATAAAGAATGTTACAAGGTATCTGGGGAACAATCAGTGATTTAAGAATATGTGTTTAATTTGGAAGTTAAGGTTATTTTACCCTTGTAGAACTGAGGTGGGAGTGGTCTGAAAGAGACATCAGAGAAAAGGGGGCAATGGCTCATCTTACAGCAGCCAGAAAGGCATGGTTCTGGGTCATTTACATTTTACCATGGAGTTTTCTGAAGACTGTTTTGGTTTGGGGTTGGGGTTTTTTGTTTGGTTATTTTTTTGTTTTGTTTTGTGTTTTGGGGAGGGTTTTGTTGTTGTTTTGTTTGTTTGTGTTTTTCTTTATCTTTTTTCTTTTGTTGCTGTTGTCGTTGTTGTTTTCCTGAACACATAGTTGATAGAGCAATTTCTGAAACATTTTTTTCAGAATGCAGTATAAAGATAGAGCTTCAAAATAAACTTTCATTGTATCTTTCTAGAAACAAATACACTACCTGTATGCGTTTCAACTCTGTACACACAAATTCTATTTAACAAAATCCATTGCTGTATTTTTATTACATTTATGCACATATAGTATCTCTAATTACACAAATGTTAAATAAAAAAAATTTTGGATGGAATATCTGTGAAGAAATATGTATTAGTTATTTCTGAAATTTAAATGTACAATAGCTAATAACAATTAAAAAAAAAATCCCACAGTTGCGCTAAGTTGCTAATGCCAGAGGCTGCTAATAAAATATTAGTACTAGTAAGTTCTGCTGTGTTCTGTCCTGGACCCCAATATCAATTGTCTGAAATGCATGAGAAAAACAGATGAAATGAGTTTGCTAAATAATAAGCTTCTTGCATTTAAATAATCTTCTTAAACCAGTAAAAATTGAGAAATATTATTTCTGAATTTATTTCATTCCTGTTTTCTGAGGCAGAAAGATGAGATGAGTGTATGAAGTAAATGTTGTTACAGGATGGGAATACAGCTACAGTGAGTGGTGATTCACAGCTGGAATAGCTGCATTTTGGATTTTTTCACCTTTAACACTTGTCTATTGAAAGCTGCTTCTTCAAAGGTAATCTTTACGCTGTAGGAGATAGTGACCATGCAGAAGCTTTGCAGAAATCAGACTGTGACTGCATGGCAACTACTGTAGCACAACTTTTAAAGTAACATTTTCTATTTCTTCTTCAGTTTAACGCCCCTTTATTTTTGAGAGAAAAAGGGAGAGATTCCTTACAATATATGTTGATCTTTTTAAAGATATAAATGTATCTTTATAAATAAGTTAGAAGGAAATAGAAAAAAAAGTGTTTGATTTCAAGTTGTAAAAACACTGGCGGTAGTGACTTCTGTCCGTAAGAGAACACCCTTCTTTTGTGGGTGAGGAGGGTAACAAGTAATAAATTAGTGAATAATCCACATTAGAGCAAGTATTTTGAAAGCTGAAAATGAATTCTAATATATCTACTCTATATTGGAGAAATCTAATTTTACAGTCCTTTTTAGTGCAGTAGCAAGATTTACCTTCAGAAAGATACTTTAGTGCTAACATGTGGTATCAATGTAATTGCTTTCTTCATTTTGATACTGCAATGCTTGTGTTTGAAGGTAAATAAACAAGCCGAGGGAAAGAAAGAATAGTTAAAGTTGTTGGATTCTGTAGGCAGCTTACTTTTTCTTGGAGATTTCTGTGCCTTGAACAGGATGTACTAAATCCAAATGATAAAGGCCCAATGTCACTGCCAGATGAGAGGCTGTAGGGCAGGGGTGTGTTTAAGGGATGGAGAAGAATCTGCTTTAGATATCAAGCAAACAAGGGCTGGTTCTCCGGAGCAGTCCTGTGCAAGAAGGCTCTTGTTCCTCAGACACAAGGGGGTTTCTAGGCGCGCCATCCTCTTGGACTGAATTCCTGCCACGGTTCATGTTCTCGTTTGCAATTTCCTGAACGCTTACAAAGCATTCCGTTCTCTCTGACTTCCTTTAAAGCAAGATTACTGTTGCTTTTTTAATGCATTTGGGAAGGGTGGCATTTTAAGCAGTTTGTTGCCTGGATTCTGATTGCTTTAATCCCTGATCATCTTCCCCACAAAAAGCCAAGGCTGCTTTAAAGAAAACTCAGGGTAAATTTTGTCTTGTATGTTGAGAGGTGCAAAATTATAAGCTGGGTCACTGATCAACCCTAGTCTAACTTGTGTGCTTCCTCTAATAGTAAGTGTTGATAACAGGCATGCTTAATTTACTTGATTTTCACTGATGAAGTATTCTGTGGGCCAAGAAGGACAGGCACGCTGCACTGAACATTGCCCAACGGCATCTTTCCTTGTGGTGCTCCTCTGCCACTATCAGATCTTCCAAGCAGCAAGCTCTCCAGTTGCAAAGCTCATTTTTTTCCTGAATTCTTCTTTCTAACAGATATTTTGCACAGCTGTCCTGTTTTAATTATATTTTTCTAAACATGAATCTTAGATTGAACTGTTTGATTGTTACAAGATGTGCATCTTTCATTGTGTGCTAGAGCTTGGCCACGTATGAACAGCAATACAGGTGTAAGGATTGCTGACTGGCAGACACACTGAGACGCAATCAGCTTTACTGCCTCATCCTAAGCATAGAACATTAATTTTTGATCCTAAAAGACACGAAATATTACTGTTTCTCTAGTGTGCTCCTTTTTCCGCTATTTTTCTGATTAATAATTTACACGCCGCTTCCAGGTTCCACTAGCAAGTTACAATATCATCCATAGTACAGAAAAAGGGCCTGTTGTGTTGCAAGTAACTCTGCATTGCCATCTTTGAGAATTTAAATTACCCTTCTTGGTCTTCTTGCCCTATACTTCCCTGACTCCAAAGTAATCCCTTGACATAATTTCAATAGTAAGGAACTCATCTTTGGAATTACACAGATAACATTTTGATGGCACATACAATAGTTTGAAAGATGCTGTCAATTTGGTATTTAATTTTAATACTGTCAATGTTGTATTTTTAAATGATTCATGCATTTTGAAAACTATGATGAGGGCTAGAAACCAATCAGCTGTATAGTGCCTTAAAGTATATCCTAGTTATCACACCGCACAAAAGAAGACAGAAAAAAACAGCTGGTAAATGATGTTTTAAAGGCATAGGATATTTTCCATGGCCTACTAAAGAGAATCTTCTGTTTTGTGTGAATTTATGAGGTGATATTGAATATCTGAATGCTGACACTAGCAGTGCATTGGGCTTGGTTCTTGATGCTTGCTGAGTAGTGTTTCTGTTTAGCCTGTCATCTTAGTGTTAGTCTGTGCCGGTAATTTCTTTATTATACAGGATTTTAGGAGACCCCCAGCCAACAAAATTCTACCACTCTTCAAATAATTCTGAATTCTGTTTACCTTATCTGTGGATTTTTTTTATACCCTCCTTAAGGAAAGTGAGGTGGGAGGTGGAAACAGAGCTGAAGGTGTTGGGGTAGGAGCCAGAAACTTAAGCTGAAGATTTCCATGAGTGCTAGCATCTGAGTTGTGTTTGCTTTGCCACTCTGCCTCTTTCAATCTCCCATGCAACAGGCAATTAAAGTGAGCAAGTAGGAAGTTAGAAGATTGGAGGTGTTTGCAACCAGCACCACTAGCAAGGCTTTTCTTTATCTTCTTGGGAGACCCTGGGCCAACCAGCTGTGATCCCATAGACTGAAGGCTGGCTGCAGAAGGAATAACCTCAAATGGGAAGGAGAAGATCCTGTCACAGCTCCAAGTCAAGGGTTCTCTGGCAATGGTAAACACAGCAATACAGAGAGTTTAAAGGTTTTCACAGGTGGTGCCTTTTCTTACCCATATGAGCACAGATAGGTGTGTGTGATGATGCTTGTTTACTTTGTGTTAGGTAAAAGATGAGGTAACCGAACCAGCAGAAAAGCCAGATGGTCACATACTACAGGATGTTTTGGAAGTGTAAGTGCCAGCCCATGGCCTCTGAAATGTAGCTCAGTCACTGCAGGATTCATGAGCTCTGGCAGAAGTCTGTAGACATGCCAGAACCACACTGGCTTCTGAGCTATTTGTGTCTCTATGCTGTGCTCCTTGGAGAAGATCTGGGTTTAGAATGGCTGCCCGCATAGAGCGCAAGTGCACGCAAATGCTTGTGTCAGCACCAGAGGTGAGCTGTCCAGCAGCTGGCACGCAGCAGGAGGGAAGCGTCCCAGTGCCTCTGTGTCAACCAATATGTGATGCTGGGGCACCATGCGTTATGATGGCCTGAAATGGGCATATTGGCTTATATTGGCTTGGGTGATCATGTGGTCTTGTGCCCAACCTGAATAAACCTTGGCAACCCTGAGCTTTGGTGGCTGGATGTCTGTACCCGCACTTCTTATGGGATTAGTTCCTGGCCAGAGGAAGGGGTCTAGTGGTAAGTGGCAGCTAGCTTGTGCTTAGGCACAGGATTCATAACAGTGTCAAGCCCTGTCTCTGGCAGTTGTCATTTGCACTGCCTCATTCTGCATGGTGCTCTTCTCCCATTGGGCTTGGAGGACGAACATCTAGCTGCTTGCAGCCAGGGTCCTTCTATGGGCTTATGTGGTCAGCACCACTGTACAGACAGTCTGACCATGTACACACAGACAGGCTATTCCCCAGCCTCCAGGTGATGTGAGCAGCTATGACTTGAAGTCGAATCTTGAGGGTCTTCAGTGTTAACAAATTTAGTCTGGGTTTTTTTTGTTTCAGTGTGCATTGCATATGTGGGTAGCTAATGGGTCATGCTTAAGAACAAAAGTAGGAGAAGACATCTAAACTTCATACCTTTGTAAAATTATGAATTGAAAGTTTTCTGCCGCCAGCCGTTACATCATTTGGTCAGGTAAATGAAGGCAACAGCTCAAGAAGTTTTCTTATCAGGCTCAGATTTTGAACACAAGAGGCTTAGACTGCATCAAGTTTCTTGCATTTATTTATATTTGGAAAAGCAGAAATCCAAGTCAGTAATCTCACACATCTTAGAAAGGAAGAACATTTGGCTGAATGTCTTGTTATTAAATGGAGACGAGCCTGCGGTGTAGGAAATCCCTGCAGGGTAGGTGGGATTTTAATGTTCCAGGATTGTAATTCAAGGAAATTTGAGGATTATATTACCTCAGTAATTAAAATCCTGCAGTGCAAAACTTCATGGTGCATTTGCGGTGAGCATCACTTGAAGCAGCATGGAGGCTCATACAGAAACTGTGGTGGCATTTGAGACTTTTGGAGAGAACACATGCACTACCCAGAATAAAACCTTTACAGTAAAGTGAGAAATAGAATGTACTATCTTATTCACATTTTTTTACAGGATGGACTTTAAGTAAGAATGTGATTGAGATACTGCATTCTGTCAACAAATCCAAATATTTAAAAAATCAGGGTTTGGAGTATTCTCAGGGGCATCTTGATTGCATACATGCTGATATTTGTTATCCTTCATGGAACAGCCTAACCTGTGCAGTTAGCATGGTGAGGTCAGTGTATTCACAACATCTGCATTTCGTGGATATTAGTGAAATCTGTCACCATTTTTTTATTTTTAGGAAAACACTTTCCACGGCATTATCCTCTAGCTGTCTTCTGTATATGCAATCACTTTGTTTAAGGTGGTGCCTCAGCTTTTCTCACTTGCACCTTCCTATTTCTTTCTGATAAGAAATATTGCTGGAGTCCTGACTTTGGTGCAGCCAACACTGCATGTATGGTGAATCTTCTGGTAAAAAAGCATAATGAGAATGTTGGGTAAAATTGGGCAACTTCTAATTTGTCTGTGACCGTGATGGTTACATTTTGCACTGCATGAACTAAACCATTGCTGACATAGCCCTCCATCCTGTGGTGACCCACTGATTCTACCTATGGCATGCAGTGTCGTCACCATCCTCCAAAATGGCTTGTGTGATGTGTGCATGCTTCGTTCAACCTTTGCACGACCATCCCCCCTCTTCCCACACTACCTGTTCCTTGCCAGAAATGTACTGTTAGAAGTCTGGGGAGAAAAGCAGAGAGGCTTCTCCCTCTGGAAACCAACAGCTGGTGACACAAAGAGACACGTGCAAGGTGCACAGTTATGGCCTGGAAAAGTTACCTGGACAGAAGCATAGAAGGTAGAGATAACAGGCTAGGTGTGCAAGGTCAGAAGAGGAGCTGCCTGATGGATGGGAATGCTGAGGGTTTGGACATTGTCTCTGTCTGTGTGGAGGGAGGGAGGCAGGGAGGGAGAAGTGCACTGTGAAAGGGGTGCATGGGGAGAACATTGGGTACAGCCTGGAGATGAGGCACCCAGAGCTTCTGGAGTGGCAGTGGGCTGCTGCCTGGGGAGCAGGACTGTACAGGATGGTGAGGAGGAGTGAGGAGAAAGACCTGTGTTTCATCATGAACTAGTGGACAGGTAGCCACAAGAAAGCATGTCAGCATCACTTGATCTGGGGAGAGGAGAAAGCAGCAGATCTGATGAAGAGCTTTTACCTCCAGCTCTTGGCTCACCCCGCAATCCCACCCTGGAGGAAGCAGAGCCAGCACCTGGTAGAGCCTCAGCTTTGCACTCCAGTGGCTTGGTGGCCCAGAGAGGCACCCAATGTGGTGCAGGTCACCAGCTAGCCTGCCCTGAAGGAGGACCACAGGTGGGGTGGGTGCTCTGCCTCTGATTGCAGATATGCCACTAAAGGCACTGTGGCTCAGGGGCTGCTGGGAGAAGGGTCCCACAGACTTTGTCCTTCCTGTCCCCGTTCTGACAGCAGCCCTTCCTCAGCTGCGTTTCATTTCAAATCTTGTTATGGCCTTACTTGGGAAGTACATCACTGTTACAGTGAATTACAGACTTTGTTTTAAGCACAGGCCACCACCTTGAGGGTGATGGTACAGAGCTTCAGCAGCCATAGGCCATGTACTAGTGCTGCAGGAGCGCAAGTTTATCTTGCCATGCTGTAGCCCTGCCTCAAGCCATGGTGCATGGCGAAGTCCTCACTGGAGGCTAGCAGAGCTAGCATCTGCATTTGGTATGCTTTCTAATTTGTGGGGCAAGAGCTCATTGTCTGAGTTTGAAGAGAGTTTCAGTGATAACCTCATGCTGCTGGTTATGATGCTTACATGACGCTTTAAAAAGTTAATTTGGTTATTTAGTAACAAGGTTTCCTTAATTCTAACAAAGATGCATAACACACAGAACTAAATGCACTTGTTCTATTATTTTTTAAATTAGCAAAACAGTACTAAAATGTTGAAAAGCTTTTCATAGTAATAGGTCTTATGTGATTAATTTTAGTGACAGAAATTACAAAGGGCAGAAGTTTCTGGCACTTCATAAATCCCTGATAGTGAGTTCATGCAATTGTAAGCCCCATTTATGATGCAGCCATGGTAATAACTCATTTGCCATTTGATCCATTATGCCGTCTTGATCTTACGAGTCAGGTACGCGGGCTGAGGATGGAGCCCTTGTGGTCCAGCAGCAGCGAGTGCTCTGCTCTTGAAGCTGGGAGTGCTGCTATCCAGCAAAGCTGGGGCAGGACACTGTTTCCATAGCTAGTGGCTAAGAGATAGCAATTACCTGCTGCTTTTGGAAGTGGGGGGGGAAGTTACAGATTATAAAATGCATCATTTTTAGTAGTGTAAATAGTGTAATTTCTTTATTGCTCACATAAAAGACCTCGTGGATTAAGTGTTTCCCAAGTTACACTGTTTACTCAAAGCACAGATTGACTGTAATCTTCAGTGCATTACTAAAAATGTTGAAAACAAACTTGTCCCTGAAATGGAAAAGGTAGCAACCTGCGGAGCAGGTTTTCATTGTAACATTTATTTGAATTCTTCTCTTGGCTTCTGTTACCACTACAAGAGGAAAATCTAGTGCAAGAAACATCAGTGTGTCTCTTTTTTCTCTTATATTTGCTATTATTTCTGAAATCCTCGCTACCATGCTTGAAGTGTGAATATATAGATAAATGAAAAATGCACAAATAAAAAACAGAATAGTTTATTCAGGTAACAGGAGAGTCCAATGATGGCATGGACGATTAAATCAGAGAATTGAGTATCAAGTTTTTATTATACAGTTCTATATTGCAGAGATCCCCTTGAACTCAGCAGATACTGTTGGATTTAGGAAGTAAAAGTAATATGCTGTTCCATGGAAAGAAACACTTTCTGTGGGGGAAAGAATGGGAGAAGCTCAGGAAATGCCTGCACAGCAGACTGTGTAGAGGTTTTGCTGAACAGCTTGCATGGAGTGATGCTCTTTCAGCCTCAGCTGTAACTGTGAAGTCAAACAGTCACATACAATGCATAACTGACCCCCAAAATCTTAGGAAACCATTTTCTGATGTATTGTGATAGTCAAGAACAGATTCTAGAAGTCTAAATTACAGTAAGTTTCCTGTCTTCAGCATGGCGGCTTTCCTCTAGTTAATAGGGGGGATGGGAAAGCTGTGTAGTTTGAACTAGCCTTACATGGTCTGCTGATTTACACCAGTTGTTGGTATAGAGGTGTAAGTGCACCTGTACTAAGCAACACATGCTACTTGCTGTCGATGTTACTCCTTGTGTGTAATTTCCAGGTCACAGCCAAAGTAAAATTACCGTGCCTCCCTCTTGGTTTTGTGTTCTTCTGAGTAGAGCAGACTGATAGAAAGGAAGTGCAGGACAGGAGGGTGTGGGTGGCTTTAGCTGGCATCCAAACCAGTTTTCTGAACAAGTGCTGCATTTCTGAGAACGAGATGTAAATGCCAAAGTCCTGTGAAGGCCGTGTGCTTCCCTGTTTTCCAGAAGCACATCAAACTCATTTTGAGCAGGAAGAGATTTTCTAAACTGTGACTGCTGCAATTGAAATCTGGTCCCTGCTGTGGCCTTCTGCAGTTCAGGCAGTGTTTCTGAGCTTGGATACCTCAGGCCCATTTCCCTAGTCCCGTGCAGTTTAAGAAAAAGTCAAAGTTCTTGTTTACTGCATGGAAATATAAATGAAATCGGACCAGCTCCTGTGCAACGGTCTCTTTCAGACAAATACTCAGTTGAGGAAGAATCACTGCAGAGACAGAAGACTTCATTTAAATGAATGAATGGTAGAATTTGTTGCCAATTGCTTCTGTTTAGCTTTGATGTTAATCAGAGTTTTTCTGTTTGTGTCACTATAAGGCTGTACTATTATTTTCAAAAACTATTTCCAGTTTTTAAGAAGAAACCAATTTTAAGACACATTAAATACTAAAGAATTTAGAATATATGCAACATTTAATTAGTACAATATTGCAATACTTGCAGATGTGTGAAGATTGTGAATTAATTGCTTATCATTTGAAAGAAATTTTTAGTTTTACTGACTACTTGGGCTTACAGCATCTGAATTTTTAACTTTCCAATATATGAAAGTGTTATCAATAATTCTGTTTACTTTAAAAGGGAAATTATGTGCAAAAATAATCTTTTAATATAGATAAGGTTAAAGGATCAAATATTTAGAAGTTAGAAAGTGCAGTTATAACATTAAATGCTCACCTTTAATAGTGTGTTATATTAGTTTTAAATAATATATCACTGTATTCTGTGGCAAGTTACTTCTAAAAAACCTTTGCATACTTTCCAAGTCTCAGTTCTAAAAGCTGTCTGGGTGGGAAGGAAAACTTGGTGGTGTGAAAACCGTGATCTTAGGTGGGTAAACACAAATGCAGTATTTGAAGTCAGGGGCTAGAAGCAAGTCTGAACCCAGAAGCACTGAGCTCCACAAGGATCTCAGTGCCTGGTACTCTCTGGCTGCAATGAGGTCCGAGGGGGCACTCAATGAACAGACAGCTCTGGTTTCAAACCATGGAGGAATTTCAGATTCCTGAATAAGGCTGATGAAACAGTATTCATTGGATGAAAAACTAGATTTGGACAATTGCAGACTTTTTTACTTGCAATGCAATACCACAGTATACACTATCAAAGTTTCTGTCTGTACTGTGTATATTTAAAATTCAAGCACTACTTTGTTTTGGACTGTGTTTATATCTTATATATCAGCTCAACATAAAATCTGGTTTAAAGGCTGGATGTATCAAAGGGCAATTATGAAAATGATTTTTTTTTCTGTGATCCATCTCAGTGTATAGTTTTATATAGTTGCTATACAGTTTTAACATTATAGAGTGTTTTTTAAATGCTGGGAAAAATAACTAGCTCTAAAGAAAATAATTGAAGTACTTAGAACAATAAAACCCAATGTTAAAATTGCCCAGGCATTTAATTAATAATTTGAACAGTGTGCAGTGAATGAGACAGAAATATGCAGAAAAGCTTTGGTTCAGCAAAACACTCAAACGTGTGCTTAACCTCAAATGCATGCTTATGTCCTCTAGATTTAGGATTATTCTCGTTTAAAACTAAGCACGGCTTAAATCTTCACCAGGTGGTGGCTGGGGCATTCAGCCTTGCTTGTGGGCACACATTGACTGACACTCCCAAAGCTGGCATTGAGTTATTAGAGGGGCACATGTCACTGCAACAAGGAATACTTTGGTTTGTAGTGAACAGTGTATGAGTGAAAGAGCATAGGGCAGTAATTTTCAAGAAGGAGAGTATTTGTTGCAGTCCTGCAAAGGTCCAAGTGCCACTGTGGCAGCCATGTAACAGAAACTGCATGTCCTTGTGTTCTGCATAAAGCAGCTCGGGTTTTGGGGGATCATGACTTTTGATGGCCTGTTTAAAATTCTAACATAGCATTCATCTATAGTTTGAATATAGACTATAGAACAGATAAAGCCGAGGTGCTCTGATTTTGGTTAGCACTAACCATGAGAAACTCTTCCATGCAGCATAGGACCACAGTCCAGGGCAGCCGCTTAGTCAGCATTAAAGTATTGTGCTTTCTTTTTTACACTGGCTGAGTTGTATTAATAGGATCTAGACCATAGTACTGTCTTGATAATATTTGTTTTATTTTCACTGCTTGGTATATTTGACGCAGAGTGGTATTGGTGAAATCAGAAACTGCATTATAATTTTTCTGTCTTTTCCAAACCATTTCTGTCTTGAGTGACATATCTTGTCTTACCTGTTGAAGACACATAAGCACAGTTCTTTTCAAAATTTGGACAGAAATCTTTCACCTGGTCAGTGAAGAGTTACTTTCCTCACTTAAGAAAAATCACATTTCTAACAGCTTTTCACCAATAGTTAAAGGAAATCTAAATACTCTGCTCTTTTGTCTGTATTAGATTGCTGCCTGAATGTCAGCAGCATGGGAAGTAACTCCTTGATTTCCAGCTGCTGCTGAAGAAGGTTGCACAAGATTATGAACATGCTCCGCAGCCTTTGCAAGACATTCTCCTCTACCAGCAGCAGGCCAGTTCCCCAGGAGGCAGAGATCCTGTGACTTTAGAGTGAAACTGTGGGAAACACTGGAAAAGAGGAGGATATAAATTCCCATCTGATGCAGGCTTGCACACATTTACTTTGTAAATGCAGCTGATAGCATTGGTGAAGGCAGCAGCACCTTCCTTCTACCACTCTCACTGTATGTTGCTGTTCCGACCTAGCACACCTGCGCGAACATGTGATCCTCATGCAGGAGACAGGCTGAATCGCATTTGTGAGTAGTCCCAGCTGCATCCCTGCAGATGGTTGTAGATGGACCTTGCCCTATCCAAAGCAGGGCAGCAAGTTCTCCTGTGTAAGTACTGTAGGTAATTGCAATGGTGGTGCTACCTGTTCCTGGTCCATGATGAACCAGGCTTTAACCATGGGACCTTCAGAATTCATGGTTGTATACTCTTAACTTGAAATTAAAGGTCTTAATTAAAGGTTTTATTTTTAAAGATGCTGCACTACTTAAGTTATTGCAATGTTTACAGTATGGCAATGCAAAATTAACACACTGATCCTTCTTTAAAATGACTTTAGCTTTTCTAATCTAGAATCTAGATTCTAGACTGGAGAGTGTAACCCTTGCGCAAGTACCCCATGCTGAACTAACCATTAAACTTTCTGCTGTTGTAGGAGCAGCTGTTTAACGACTGTAAACTGTATTATTTTCATACACTCTTTCTGGATTCCTAGAGGAAAAAAGAGAGACATGCTTTTTAATTACCATTTTATTAATAGTAACAGAAGTGAAACAAATTCACAAGTATTCTGCTTTTAAAACTGGTCTTTCAGATATAGTCACATATAGTCAGCATTTACCCTGGCACATTAGGGCCTCTGTGTCATTTTCAGGTTTCAAAAATAGTGTGTTCTTGAATAGTAAATTTTAGCTGCAGTCTGGGGAGCACTGGCATAATGTGGCTGAGGATGTGGCTACGTGTTGCAGAGCTGCACACTGAGGAGTTTATGCCATGTGTGCGTACTCCAGCACCACACAGTAGTTGTTGCTACTCACAGAGACAAATTAACATGATTATTAGATTTACTGTCTGTTTTGGTTTGGTTTTTAGTGGCAATGTTTTATCTGCAGAAGAATGTCACCCCGGCAGTAGGTGCTCTTCTTCAGTGTCTGTATGTTTACATCTGCAATCATCTAAAAGTTGTGGGTGCTTTAAAACTATAGTAATTGACAGGCTTCCAGTAGTCTGCTGTCAGTTTCTATTCATCATGTAAAAAAAAATATAGTAGCTATGCTTAGTTTATAAATGTCAAGCATGAGACTCTATGGATCTCATTTTAAAATTAAGATGAAAGCTACTGGTTCATGGAACTTTCTTGTAGCAAAGTATTTTAGGGCCTTTCTGCAGAGAGTAGGTAGCTGAACTCATTTCACCTATTTAGATGAGTGCTGCTTCTATCACAGCAGCATTTGCATAAGTGTATAGTTTTATGTATTTACATAAAAAAAATGTATATAAATGCATTTACATAAATAAGTGTATCATGCCCAAGGACATGGATCTAAGTGATCTCTAAAGTCCTCTCCAACCCAGACCACCTAGGATTCTGTGGTCGGTGCTGAGTAAGGACATGGATACCAGTTTTTAATAGTGGTGAGCTAAGGTACAAAGAATTTGAGTGGTGGAACAGAGCTTACTGACGTGTCCGTAGGAAAGCTGGGAAATGTATTAACAGAAAAATCACACTGCTTCTTCCTTAAGATATTTTACAATTTTTCTTTTTCTTTTGCCTTGATTTTTATTTTATTATGAGAGAAATATGAGAGGTTTTTCATGCTATAACTTGATCTCAGCATATCCAGACATGCAGTTTAGACTAGTATCAAGCAGATAGGAGTAACCTGTGTAAATTTTTATTGGCTTTTTTGTAGGAAAGAGGTGGAGCTTATTTTTTCTCCTGTCACTGTTAATGGTGTTTTCCTAAAACATGATGGATTTATAAATATGTTTAACATGCCTTTCTTTTGTTTGTTTTATTTCTTTGCTCCTAACTTGCAGGAGCGGTGGCTGAACAATAAGTTGTGTGGTGTGACAGGTAAATTTCACAATTTACCTTCTGTAATAGTGTGCTCTGTACCGCCATTCAATCATCTCAGAATTTTACTTGCCTGATTAGTTGAGTGCAGCAGATTTTCAATTTAAATGTAACTTCATCTGCTTGATTAAAAATGTAACAGAACATTATCTGTTGCAAATAAATTTCAGAGGAAGAGATGATTTTGCCTGTTTAAAAATAACATCTGTTTATATTGGCTGGGAGCAGATGATTAATACCTCTCTAATTTCGAGGTTTACCAGTCCAGCTCACCTGTCTCTTTGCATGGATAGCTGAAATTGATGGCTGTCGGGTATAAACATTTACCTGTTGATGTTTATGTGATGGATTTCTTTTTTAGGGATAATATAGAATCCCATCATTGGACATTAATTTATGTGCTGCTCATCAAGATGATTGACAGGTTTGTCAGCAACATAGAAAAAGGCTTTCCTTCTTGGCATACGCAAGAGGAATTTACCTCTAAGTGATAAGTACTTTGCAGAAGAGAACAGATTTCCAAGATTTTTGACTTCCAGCTTTTGTTGTAATCATGCCAAAGAGAGGCTCAAGCTTGGCATGAGCCCAGTGAGACATAGAGGGAGGTGGGTGTCCAACAAAGAGAAGGGCAATCCTGTGGCTGTTTCTCATGAAGTGATACTTGTTTATCCTGCCTAGCAAAACCAGGGAAGCTCCTTCCAGCTGGAAAGGCATCCATTTCCACTTGGATTTTCCAGGTGCTGGCTGTGTTAGTCCCAGCCTCCTGAAGCCTGTCCCAGCCACTGACCACAGCTCTACCCAGCCTCTGCACTTGCTCTTTGGTGAGCCCCCTGCTCATGAGGTGCCCTGCTGCCATGCACAATACCAGCGCTGCCCTCACACCTCCAGGAGAGATGCTGAAATGTGAGTGCTGCAGCTCTCAAGAGTAGGAGCAGATCTGGGTCCTCATGTATGTGATAGGTCTGCAGGACTGAAAATGGGGGTCAGAATGGTGCTGCTGTGCGACTCCCTTTGGGCTTGGGGTGGTTCCTTAGCCAGTGCCTGTTCTCTCAGCAAAAGAGAGCTGCCCACAAATCCCACTCCCAAGATGGCAGCTGGGCCAATATGGAGAATTGCAAAAGCTGAGATAGTGCTGGTTTGTGAGACTGATTTCTCTGTGAGCCCAGGCCCATTTCCCAACCTGTAACAAAGCCCAGAGTTGCAAAGCCCATGTACATTGGTTTGGTTTTACTGGTAAAAGAACAGTTTCTTCAGGTTTGAGTTTGTGGTGTTTGTTTTGGTTGGTTTTTTGTGGGGTTTTTTATGCAGAAATGATGTATTATGGAAGATCTACAGTCATTTCATCTTGCTTCTGTCCTAAAACTGTGAAAATATACTTTTTTTTCTACGAATAATCAAGATGTATTTAAATTAATTTCATATTGAGGTAGCCAAAGAAAATGCTCTAACATTTTTGTCTTGTCTAACTAAAACCAAACAGTAGACAGGGCCATCTTGTTACATCTAGGTGGCATCCATGGGAATGGTGCTTGTGGCCCCTAGTTTTCAGCCACTTTGCCATGGTGTGATTTAAAACCGGTAAGTTTGCTATAAACCCTGTAGTGGACTATTTATTGCAGCAAGAAGTAAATACAGTGGTGATCTACTCTTTTCTCCATGTTCCCTCCTCTTTTTTGTTCAAGGCTAAGGGCAGCTGGCAGAGAAAGCAGTAATGCAGGTTTTTTTCCCCACTTATTCTCAGCAAGCCTGGATATTCCCAGCCTTTCAAGACCCCATTACATTGTTCCCACAGCATAGAGTGATGACAACAATGCAAAGGAATCAAGTGCTAAAATTGTAATGTAAAGGTCTGTGTGTGGTGTGAAATGCCTTACCCTCATGTTTTCTTGTGCTTAGTGGAGCCCCTTGTCCTCTTCAATGGCACAAACTGAGTGTCATATATAGTATAATAATATAATAACTTACATACTTAGAAGTTACATATAATACAGTAACTTATATAATAACTTACCTGTGGAGTTATTTTCCTTTGATTCCTGTTGCCAGAGCACCTTGGAAAACTCAAGTCTTAAGTTTAATTCTTTTCCGGTGGCTTTGAAATGTCAAATATGCATTTCTTTAAAAATCACGATCTGTTACAAGCTTGAAGTTCCTGTTACTGAGATCGGTAGCAAAATTCTTCCTTCCCCACTTGAGGGATATGCCTCCAGACACACCTTACTTTCTGGTAAAAGTAACCTCTAATTGCGAGAGCAGCCCTTGGTGTTCACCTTCTCTTGCATTAGTGCAAGAATTTTTGTTGGACCTAATTGCACATCTGAATTTGTTTATTCTTAGGCTAATGTGTTCTCATAAAAGTTAGGTTTGTCAAAATACAGTCTTGATAGTAGTAGAGGCCTATGCATTTGTCAGTTCCAGACATGAATGCCTCTTTTTTGACACCACTGTGAAAGTAGCAAACCGCATCCAAACAGCTTGGGGAAAAAAAAACCCACAAGACTTACTTTTTTTTTTTTTTTTTTCAAATTGCCACTTGTTTTGTGTTGTTTTGCCATCCATATTGTAAATACAGAAGAATTCTATGTGCTGGGCATATGAATAAACCATTAAGTTTTGTTGTGGTTTTCTTTTTTTTAGTACAGTCTATTTATCTTTATTATATATGAGTGAAAGGGTTATTGTATTTTCAGATCTAGAAGCTCAGGACTAATCCAGGCTGCGTGGAAAACAAGGGGGTGTACTTCAGAGGATTTGTTGAAGTTCCACTATTGTTGGTCCTTTAGGTCTCAAAACACAGTTTCAATAGGCCTAGATGACCTCATCTTTCGCTGCTCGCTAATCCACAACCTCCATTTTCACAATGTCTTAGAAAAGTTTGTTTAAGGAGTCTTGCACTGGAATAATAGGTGATGCTTTGCATAAGTCATAAAGTCAAAGTTAAACAAGCACATCTATGTTGTACTTTGTATGCTTAACACTGAAAAAAAAAATACAAAGTTTTCTGCTTGACTTTTTTTTTTGTAGTAGTGTTTTGATTTTTTTGGTGATGTTAAAAACTTCAAGCAGCCTAATACAATCCATAATTAGTGCTTCAGTTAGTGTTTGTGGTTCAGTTATAGTTTTTTGAAATGTGTTTGCTTCCTTTTTCAGTTAGCACTAGTTAAAAAACAGTGAAACTATCTTTTGGGGGAATCTTACTCATTGCTTATTCTTCTGCTTGAACCCTGTGGGAAGCCCTCACCATCAACAGAGTTGTGGTTGCTGAGGTGCATCACATAGGGATCACAGCAGGTTCTGCCACCCCTTGTTGCAGGTTTGGGGTGCTCACAGGTCACATGGAAAACTCAGTGGGCGCTGGTGGTCACAATGCCTTGCAGGTGCCCGCCAGCTGCCATACTGTGCCAAAACAGTCTTGCAGTACCTAAAGGGGTACTAAAAAGTATCTAAATGGTGCCTACAAGAAATCTGGAGAAAGGCTATTTATAAGGGCATGCAGGGACACAAAAAGGGGGAATGGCTTTAACCTGACAGAGGAGAGATTGAGATTGGGTATTAGGAAAAATAATTACAGTGTGAGGGTGACGAGCCATTGGCACATGTTGCCTAAAGAAGCTGTGGCTGCCCCATCCCTGGCAGTGTCCAAGGACAGGTTGGACAGGGCTTGGAGCAACCTGATCTAGTGGAAAGTGTCCCTGCCCATGGCAGAGGGTTGAAACTGGATAATTCCCACTATTGCCATGAAGAAGCCTCAGAAATGTAAAGAACCTCGAGGATGGCCTCATGCTTCCATGAAAAATATGCAGCTTTGGGAAGCAAGCAGAGCCCACCTGGGGACAGTGAAGAAGATAATGGCTATGCTGATTTCCTTCAGGCCTCCCTGCTGTCTCACAGTCCCTTTTTTGGAAGAAGGGGTGAAAAACTGGCTGTCATAGCACAACTGTGTTAAGATTACACAAAAGTAGGGGGTGAACCACCCATGTGTCAGCTCTGTGCAGCAGAGCTGGGCCTGCTATTGTTGAGTCTGCAACTCACATCAAAGTCCTCCTGACCTGCATCACAGCTTTGGCTGGGCAGGAATAGGTTGTGCTTCCAGTGTGGATTCTGTTACTGCAGCTTCACCCAGCATCCCACCAGAACACCTCTGCCACAGCTGGTCTGTGAAGCACGCTGGGCTTCCATTGTGGGGGTTAGTGGAGGACCAAGTCCTCTTCTCTAGCAAGCGTCTGCCCTGCTCAGTGGACATACGGGTCAGGCATCAGTGTCAAGGAACTCCAGAGGTGTGCTCAGCAGAGTTTTCTCTGGATTTACTGTGTTTCCACAACCTAGCAAGTTTACCTGAGACAAGACTTCACCCAGGGCTTTGAACCACATGCCAGTGATGGAAGGCAACAGGTCATTTCTGCAGAAGCAGCCATGCAAGGTCAACTTGAGCTGTCTGTGGGTAACTGAGAAATGCCATCCCTCTCTAGTGATGACTGGAAGAACATCATTTTACCACCTTTTTTCATTGAAAGCTTTAGCCTGTTCATAGTGCATGGAAGAGAGGATGCCCTGTAGGTGTCCTTGCTTTTGATTTTTTCAAAGACCTAGAATCTAACTACACGCTGCATAAAGCTGCCAATAAGACTTAGTTATAGAGTAGAAAAAATGCAAAGCAGACCAGCAAAAATATTGCTGGTCCCACCCTAGAATGTTGTTAGGTTAGCCGATAAACAAAACGTGTGTTGGATGACCAGTTATTTGAACAGTCACAGAGCCATAAAATGAGACCTGAAGGATAAAATGCTGAAGAAGTGGCACCAAATAAACAGAGCCAAATGTAGATCCCATTATCTGTCAGTCATGCAACCAACTTCTGCAGTCACTGGATTGGAAGTCAGACCATGGAATATTAGTATATTCATTCTGATGAATGCCTAGGGCAAGGTAAGGAAGCTGCCTGTGTGGCTCTGTCCTGAAACTCTTATGAAATCCCAGACTTGTACTCCTGCTGGCACCCCTTTCCCTCACCTACATTTCCTTCCCAGACCATTTTTCATCACCTCTTTGATTTCAGCCAGAGGATCAAATTAAGCTTGCGAGGGGAATGATTTTGCAGTGTTACACTGAGCCCAAGAGTAGGCAGGCAAATGATGCCTTCAAAGCCTGGGTGGCACAGAGTTCCTGGGGACTGTTCATCCCTCCTGCAGAGAGGTTGCAAGAGGTGGTACCAGGTAGGAACAGGAGCTGAACCTCTGCCTTCACTGGCTTGGAAAGCCGGGCCAGCAGTCTGGTCTGGGCTCTGCAGGGGTGCCCATGCCCTCTGCTTCAAGCCTCATTGATCCTGCAGGTAGGCAGGGTGGGCTGTTCATCACATGCTGCACTGCCATATCTTGCTGTTCCCAGAGCTCAGGCACCTGGGTTTCCAGCCTGGGAATGCCACCTTCTGCTTGCTGGAAGATGAGGCAGCTGAGGTCTCTCATGTCCCAGTGGCTAGCTCTGTGTCACTGCAAAGGCCATTCACTGTGAGCCCATGACGTCTCCCATGTGGGGAGGATTGAGACTGAAAGGCATCTGCCAGGGGACAAAGCATGACAGATGTCTGGCTGCAGCAGAATTGCACTTTCTGTTGGGAAATGCTGAGTTCTGTGGCCTCTTGGAGAAAAATTCAGTAGCTTCTGATTTGCAGAGTTCAGGAATTTGGGATTAATTTGTTAACTCCCACATTCAGATTGTCTTGCTGCAGGCTCAAGGATGCCAGATCCTTCAAATACTGTTCTCAAAGTTACAATGACAGGCATGCATTTATTTTATAAACTGAATTACAGTATGAAGGGTGAGGTGGGCAATGCAACAAAATTCATAGTTGCATAGCTGAGTCATGGTAGGTCTTTTTAAAATGTCACTGGTGAAGTATTTTCTCTGTTGATTTGTTTTCTTGATACCATTTTTTAAGTCTACGTTAGTAGTATTACGGTGAGTGTTTACGTAATTAGAGTTTCTTTAGCTGAACATGCTTATCTGAGCATCCAAGGTAAGAAGGACTATACTGTAATAACACATAGCTGTAGTTTGTTGTTCATACCCTTTTACTGTTATGCAGTTTGACTCTGGCAAGGAGATTTGGAGTTTTACACACTTCTACTTTTACTGATGCTAGCACATTTTGACAATTAGAAAAGCAATTGCACTGTTAACATTTGTTTGAAAGTAATTTTACTTTTTCTAACAATTTTGCTAACAAAAATGATGCTACTGGGATTTTATGACTCCTTGCTCATAAAGCAGCATACTATCTCCTGTGTACACTAAATTAGAGTTGCTGGGTTTTACTGCTTAAAGTTTACTTGCTCAATTGCCGTGAAACTGTTCTCAAACTTCCTGAGTTTTCCTAAATACAGTTCTTCATCTGAAATTACGTTACTTCTGCTGTTTGTCAGAAAGTTGCAGCTTTACTACCCGCTGCTTTAAAAAGCTGCCCAGGAGACACTGGTGGGGCTTTGTGGTTTTACATATTTACATTAGTTTCCATGTTATTTATAGGGCCTCAGGAAAACTCGTTCGCTTGTTGCAAAAAAAAGCTGTTTCTGAAACTCTAGCTTCTTCCATTCTGAGCCACCAGAAAAAATAAAGATTTTTTTTTCCTTTCCACACAGAAGTGCTTTGTGCAGCTTGTACCCTTGCTGCTCCTTGATGTCCCAGCAGGAAGAGAAAGTTAATTTTCCAAGGGGAAGGTTGCGGGCAGCATGATGTGGACCACCAGCCGGGTCGGTGATAGTGGTACCTGCAGGCATTGTGCCAGTCCTGGCCTGCCAGGGTTTGGATTGCCAGGGTGGTTTAGGTCTTTGTCTACACCCACCTCAACAGCCACCTCCTTTCCACTTCCTGCCCCCATGCAAGGTGTGGTGTGAAAACCTAAAGAAGGTGAAGAGGATGGGAGCAACAAAATTGGTTTATTCTGAGGCTGACGTTTTCAGGGAAATAGATTACCAGGGCAAACAGAATAAGCTGCATGTAAAAGCTATGAGAAATTTATTTTCATAAACTTTTTATCTGTCGTGGTTTAAGCCATTAATCAGCCACACAGTTTGTTCACTCACTTCCCCCTTTTTCTTCCCTCTGCTTCTGGAGGGATGGGAAGGAGAATTGAAAGAATGCAACTCCCAC